>JAVTVY010016966.1:0-63367 GCA_036873755.1 Hanleya hanleyi | reverse complement strand
CTGATCAATTAATTATAATCACACCTTCAGATCAGCAAATTATACTATTTGATTGTAATCTGAATCATTTCATTGGCATTCCCTAACTGTGTCTCAACCTTTATAAGCTTGGCAGAAGCTTCTGAATACTTAGTTCTGAATAAATCAACCTGTTTGGCATCAGATAAAGTACGATTCAGTGTCTCATCTAGTTGGTGGGATAGTGATCCTACTTCGATTAGGATGACAATCTCATAGGATGCTTCTAGCTTTAATCTCTTCTGCTTTGGATTTGTCACTATTAGTAATTTCATCTAGTTTTCTGTTCAAGGACTTTCCTTTTTTGTACTAAAGATTGGGCCAACTGTCTTTCCCTGTTAGTGCTAGTGTGCTCTAGTATGCGCTGCAAATTTTCTTCAGCACTTTCTGAATTTGGAAGTTTATGGGCACTCAGGGAAAACCTGAGCTAAATATTCTTCCTTCTGCTGGGATTTGTTCCGTTTTAACTTCAGTACTCTTTGATAGATAATTCTGAATTTGTTATACAAACTTTTCACTGTACGACCGGACTGTGTGCAGGTTTGAAACTCGGGATGCTTCTGTGCAAATGATTGAACTATTTCTGACATCGGTTTAGACTTATTCTCAATGTAGTGAATGTATGCTTCTTGGATGTTTGCCATTTTAAGTGAATTGAACTTTATCAGGGGTTAAAATATATCCAATTTGTTGATGGACAAGTAACCATTACTTTATCGAGTGAATAATACAAAGATCAACAACAACAAAAAATCTACAACTTACAAGATCTATTTATATACCACTTGTTACTTGCTCAAAACAAATAATTCTAGTCAACAACAACTGCCGGGTTTTCTCTAAAGAGGAACAACGACAACCAACTTCATTGACAAAGAGAAAAATCCTGTTGTATTGACTATTATCTGCTCACAACTTAAGCAAGTAATCCTTGTCAACAATAACAACACCAATTTAATTCAACAACAAGAACAATCGTAATTATAGTCTAAAACCTGCTATTTTATTCCCATTGAAACAAATGTTTGAGCTGGATGAAGTATTGAAATTCACGCGAAATTCTAGTTAATTTCAACAGTAATAATCTAAGAAAACAACAATTATTATAAGAGCAGCGAAATATAAACTGATCAGAGGAAATATCAAAAGGTGGGTGTGGCGGTCACAACACTGGGCTGATGCCACGTGTGTATCTAAAGTACCCGGATGTCGGCCAATCCGGCGTGACCTGGTTTGAGGGTGGGTACAAAATCGATTTTCCGCGAGAAACTACGGTCAGTTTTTATCGAATAAGTAGGAAAACTTGAAGAATAAAACCTCAGCTACAAAACCTGGGGCGAGACTTTTTTTTAGGAACGAGATATATGGCGTAGAAAAATACCGGAACTATTGGAAAAGGTCGAAAATATCGAAAAATTCACTCCGACGAAAAGTTCAACCCACCGTTAGCTTGCGCACGGCCTGAAATGTGCCGTTAAATCAAAATTTAGGCTGACTGACAAATAACTTATAACGGAAAGACATACAGCGCCACCCTATGTTTCGGGGGAAGCCCTGAAAAACGGGTCCGTAACTCTTCTTGTGTTGTCGCGCACTCTCAGCCGACGCATTTTCTCGAACAACACGAAAAGTTTAGCATGGATTGTCACACAAATTTACGCAAGTATTTTTAAGTATTTTATTTCTAACGGAGCCAAAAATCAGTCGACAGTTCTCAGTAAAATCGGAAATATACGACTTGGAAGTCAGAAAAGGGGCCTCAACCTAGGCTTTTCAAACAATTCAGGGGCCGTGGTCACGTGACCTGAACTCCCTAATTCAAGGAGGTACTCTCTAAAAACAATCGCTGTAACAAAATTGCACATCCACAATAATTGTGTTCCAGTGGTACACAAATTTTGAAGAAAACCTACACATCTTTTGTACCAGTACACAATTTTTTGTGGATGTGCAATTTTTTATACCGGGGTACAGTTGTTTTTACAGAGTATCCAGGGATTCATACACGTCAGTTCTACGTACCGAATTTCGGTTCGTAGATTGAGTTTTAAAACTCAATTTTTCAGTTCAAAACTCAATTTTTTTGAGTAAAAAATCAAAAGTTTTCACCAAAATATTTATACTCAATTTGTGTGTTGGAAACTGAATTTTCAAGCTTCGGAAACTGAATTTTCAAGCTTCGTAAATTCGAAATTTCAATACCCGGTTGTCGGGAAATCATCCCATGGTCGCGAAAGCACATGTGAATCTGTCGGCAGCAACAACAACGTCAAGTGCAAACTCCGTCAGCTGCTCTGAATTTACCTCGGATGACTTAGTGTATATTCATCCGAGACTAGTTTATCCGACGTAATGTTAGTTACATCGACGTATATTTCCGTGGAAGAATCCCGAATACTTATGAACCGTAATTTCACTGAACAATCGACGAGTCGCCATTTTTTATTTTTTTTTCGTTTTCGTTTGACCTTTTCGTTCTCGTTCCTTCCAACGCAGGGAGATACAAACGATACTGAATAAACACACGTTGTTTTCGTAGAATGCCAATCGTAAGTATTTCTTTGTATAATCTGTGTGGTCTGTCTTGAGAAAATAGTAATACTGTATCATTTTCACTTTGGTTTGATTATAACGAAAATTGACACAACCCTACAGCGTGCGGTTTGAAAACATGACAAGGGAGTGAACTCTTCCTAGCGAGAGAGCAAGCAAGCGTTTTGAAGCGTTTCGTTGTTGTTTTTTTCCTCCTTTTTTTTGTTAACCATATTCTATCAAAATAATATCATCCTCAAGACTCCTATCATTTGTGTAACCCAATACAATCATCGTGTATATAAATAAAATATATAGGCCTACAATCATCGTTTTATAAACCAGTGTGATTTTCGGTGGTCATTTGTAATTGAATAATATCACAATAACTGGAACTTCACTTATGTCATCACAATATTTTTATATTTATTAATTCACTGCTTTTGTTAAATGTTTCCATAATTAAAATTATTTTTCTGTTAATGTTAAATTTTGGATAATGGTTTCTTCAAATTTAATTTTAGATCTAAATTAATAGATAAATGGGGTTTTTATGATATCAATATATATTTTCTTTATAATTACCACCTAACAAGTTGGGCCATATTTGTATACTGAAATTGGATGTGTGTTTGTGTATTATTCAGACAGTCCTGTGTGGAAGTTGGAAAAAGGAATTAAAAGTTCTGTTATGTACTGTTGATTGATTGAGATATAACAGCTTTCAGAGAGGGAAATAGTTGACACTCCTCACTGCATGTATATGAGGAGTGCATGTATATATAAATGCAAACCAGTACCGGCAGCATTGCAAAGTTTTACCTGATTACCTGAAGTATTACTCGTAAACAACTTGAATAAATCTAACATAATTTGTTCATGTATCCTGCCGGATACCTGAAAACATAATGATGGAAACGAGTAAACGCAATCAACGACACAAAATGGTTTTAATTACACAAAAGGTTAAAAAATACCTGAATTGGTAACAGTGGACAAGGTTCACAGAAGGTAACATTTACCCTGGTTTGTAAAAAAATTATATACTCAACATTGGGGGAAAAAATGACCCTGGTTTGTAAAAAATTTATATACTCAATTTGAGGGATAAAAAATGCCGATAAATTTTATTTTAACTCAATTTGAGTGAAAAAAACCTCAATTTTCCAGATTTCGGTTCGTAAAATTTGGACTTCTATGAATCCCTGAGTATCATACATGATGGTGTAACCCTCCATTATTGTAAATGTTTGTGGAGTGGAAGGGGAGAGGGGGGCATTGTCTGGATACCTGACTACTAAGGTTTGTGCAGGTTCCTTAAAGTATACTTTCCTGAAAACACTGCATGGTACATGTAGTTTGATGAAGTAGCCACTTATTCTCATGTTAGTAGGAAGGGGGGGGGTATCTGTGGCGGTGTTACATAATTGTGAATGGTTTATAATTCTGCTCGCTTTCTTCCATCATATGTCTGGGCTTGCTCGTCCATAGCCTTCAGTTCGTCTGTACCGCCGATTTTGTCTACGTTGGAAATTGAATCTGTTCTGAGTTGACCTTCGGCAAGGCTTTGGTGTAAGACCTCCCATTGAAAAGGTAATATCCTGGACAAAAGACTGACAATACAACTTGCAGCAGATCCTTTGTCAATTATATTTCGTGAGTCTTACACCAAATCGTTGCCTGACCTTCCGTGAAAAAGGATCGCTTAGACACCAGAAATTACCTTTAGGTTGAAGATGCTGATCTTGAAGACACTGCTCTCGGTTAAAACAACCAGGAAACTTCTTTGATGATGCCCAGGCCTACATGCGGACTTCTAAGCATTTCTTTTCTGACAACAGCAGCTCCGCAATGTTGCTGTTGTTGTTGGTACAGGAAGCAATTTGCTCACGCATGCGTGTTTAAAATACGCTTTGCATGCTGGGATATGAATTACGTCATAAATACCAAACTGCGGCTTTCGGAGTGAAAACATATATTGGTCCAAATGTTTGCCACGCCATGATGGACCGAATGAAATTGGTACATCGTTTGTCCACACCCACACGCTCCTACATTGGCGGTGAAAAAACCGTTTGTCAATATATGATGTACCATATGTTTACCAATGTCGGACCATGATGGTTACAGGTTGGGGAAAACGCGTGTGTATGAGGGTACCGTGCAAGATCTATGGTGTTACGTTTAACTCGTGTCCAGTTCCGCTTAACCAGGAGCTAGGGGCCATATGCACCCATGTACTTCAATATCCTCATGGTGTTCATATGAACAGTCACAATCAAAGCGTGACTGAGATGCATCATTATCTAGATGACGACTTTACTACTAATATCATATGAATTAAGAATACTGATCAACGATACGGATTTGATATATTTGGAACATCATGATGTCTTGCGGGCATCATTGAAAACTGTTGACCGGTTCTCCCTTGCAGAAAACTGTTTATGCATACTATGATTTTTTTTTTATTTGGTGCTAATGCGTTTATATGGAATATGGAATAGGTATTTGGATTGTGGCCGCGGAGATCCTTTAATGGACGACGGCTAAATATGAATGACGGACCAGACGCTTGTAATTGCAAACGACCGCAGTATGACGGATTGAAAAAAAAAATTGGAAATTACAAGCGTCTGATCCGTCATTCAGTATTCAGCCGTCGTCCATTAAAGACTCTTCGCGTCCATGCCCCAAAGATCTATTTCATATAACAGCATTAGTACCAAATTAAATACAAAAGCAATCATAGTATACAAAAACATAGGCTAGTTTCCTGTAAGAGAGAAGCGGTCAGCAGTTTTAAATGATGCCGACAAGACATAAATGCAGATGAAAAGGTTCAGTTCATATGCCAATACATTGCGATTGTTTATTCCTCAGATTACCTCGGACAACTGCAAATTTGATACATAATGAATCTATTTTGATGACAAAATAGAAAATTTATCAATATCTCTTTACTGTTATTTTGCCGAGTGTAGCATTTTGCCTTATTTATCTTGTTAACTGCCGACGATCTCTGGATGATTAGAAAAAATTATCAGTATGTAGATTATGTGGCACAGTTGATATGTCAAGATAGTATGACTTTTTTTCATGGAACAAAATATATGAAAAAGAATATTTTGATTTATTTCTTAAAGAGACTTGTACACACAGCTTGAAAACTACTTCTTTTTACGACAATCCTGCCACACTAAATAAATGTAATAGGATACATAGTGTGCTTATTACAATGGAGAAATAGGAAAGCTACGAATATTTAAAAAAAATAAAATTAAGGATTTTTCCCAATTTTGAGGTCATATTTCACGTTATCTCACTGACACTAAAACGAATGTTTTGGTCTTGTTATTAGCAAACGGTGGCCTGATAAATCGCACAAATTTTAATATGCTGATGAAGCGATTCAATTAATAGGTCAGTCTCACCTGCGAAAGAAAAAGTAAAAAAAAAAAAAACCCCGAATAGTTTGCCTAATTTCGAAACTCTTTCTTTAACTAAATCAGATAGATAGCTCGGATAACCACCACTTTTATCCCGCGATCAAACTATATGTAATATCTTTATTTTGAGACATAGTTTGTTTATGTCGATGTGAAATAGAAAAATTACAAATGTTTTGGTGGGACTGAGGATTTTTGCTAAATTAACGGGTTTTTTATTGCTCTGAAACCCAACGCACACACTTTCTCTACATGTTAGAAAATGCTGTAGGTATTCAGAGAATGGTGGTAACGAAAACCCTATTTTTCACTTCTGATCATCTGACTTTGATAAGAGAAGGTGGAATATTTCTGGATGAAGGTGATACGTTCGTCAAACAGATGTAGCTGTCCTCCGCGTGCCACTGTGGATGCCATGATCATGTTAACGTCGAGTATTACGTCGATATGGTCAGAAATAGATTTATAGTCCAGTCTCCCATCTGTGACTTCAGTAGAGAAGTTCTTCTGTCTCACAGACATTATTTGGAAATATATGTACATGCATGTACACTCCCCTTTTATCAATGGAATCCTTACCTGATTCAAAATATTCCCGCTTTCCCACAAAATTGTTCGGAACGAGGCTCATTGTGAACTGTAATCCACAATTCTGGATACGGTACAGTGTCAGGAGGCTGATCGCAAACAAAGCATCAGAAAATGTATTTGATGAGAAGAGCCGTTGCATAAGTAATACATTGGAAAAAAATATAATATCTCCGTACATCTTACACTACATGTGTATATATCACCTCCATGTTTACAACTGTTTAAAAATGATCTACTACCGGAATATTAAATCGTTCTCTGTACAGTTATTAATGGATTTCTTGTCGTGAAGTTCTTGTTGTATATTGTGTATGGAGATTGGGCATGGGAAGACTTCAGATGAAGGCCCTTTCGCTGCCGCTAACATAATCATTGCTGGATGGTACCAGGTGTGAGACATCTGATTACAGCTGTAAGATTAATGCAGAAATATACGGCATTTAGATGTAGTGTGGTGTACAAGGTTTTCTGGATTTCTACTTTTTCTTTACTGACATACGACGTTTCGATAAATGTGCCTTTAGCTTCATCACTTACAATTATTCAGCATGCCAAAATGTAAATATTAACATAGGCAATCAAATTATGACTGCGATATGCGATACATTATTGATTGCCATCCAAATATCTAAACGACTGTTTCACGAGGTCCACGGAACAAATTATATACCACCGCCGTCTAACACAGGTAGGATTGATGCCTTGATTCTAATACCAAATGTAAAGGTGTGGTTGTAACACTATAAAGGTTTAGGCAATGTTGGTACATCGGTCTGGTGCTATACTGTTATATGGAATATGGAATAGGTCTTTGGATTATGGACGCGGATATTCTTTAATGGACGACGGCTGAATTATCAATGACGGACCAGATACTTGTAATGATAACAGAATGGGGGGGGGTAGTACTGGGTGAAGGTGACACGTTCGTCGGACAGATGTAGCTGCTTCCTTCAAGTGCCGCTGTTGATGACATGATCACGTTAACGTCGTTTAGTACGTCAACAGATTTGGTCAGAAATAGATTGATAGATCTGTGACTTCAGTATAGAAGTTGTTTTTTTTGTCAAATAGACATTCTTTGAAAATACCTGTACCTGAGGTCCGTTCATGGTTCAATATATATTGATTTCAGGAAGCAGTATGGAACGCATTATTGCATTACATATGAACATTGCGAACGACGAATAGCCAGTTTGACCAAATAGGAGAGTAGTATTCAAATTTGATGTATAAAGTCCCGTTGACCTCTCTGGGCCGAAGGTCATGGCCGTTACTTTTTGTAGATTTAATCAAAATTTGGCCGCATGGACACCAATGAATGGACATGTTGAAAAATGTCTCCAGATTCAACAACAAAAAATCGATTAAAAAACATAAAACCACATAAATTGCAGCTGTCTAGTTTTGTTAGGCTGTTTGGTATTTTTCGTCTGTGTTGCATTTTGGGGTATGCGTGTATCATTTGGCATTATTGCTCCACAGTAGACCACTCATATGCACCTTTATTGTATTACGAACGATCGCAGTCTGATGGACTAAAAATGTATATCCAGAAGAAGTGGTTCAGTTCATATGTCAATACAGTGTGATTGTTTATTCCTCAGGATAAGCTCGGACAACTCCGACTTCTTCTACAACAATTCTACATCACATACATGTAATCTGATACATACTTTCTTTATTTTGATGACAAAATATACATTTTATCAATATCTTTTTACAATTAATTTGAGGATGGGGTAAACATTTTCCCATATTTATCCGACACTAGATCAGATGTTCCAATTTTGGTAACTGCTGACGATCCCTGGATGATTCCAAAAAATTATCATTATGTAGATTACGTGGCACAGTTGATATATCTAGAGATTGTGGCTTTTTTCATGGGAAATCAATATGAAAACAATATTATTACATTTCTTAGAGATACCTGTACACACAGCTTGGAAAACTACTGCTTTTTGCGACAATCCAATCACACCAAATACCTGTAATAGAATACATAATTTACTTATTACAATGGAGAAAAGCAACGAATATTGTTATAAACTTAAGGATTTTCAGGTAAATGTTTTACCTTATTTCTCTGACCCTAAACGAATGTTTCGGTCTCGTTTTTGACAGTCGGTAACCTGATAAATTTCCACTGATGAAGCGATTGAATTAGTAAGTCAATATCACTGTGATATTTATTTCCTGTGAAAAAAAGTAAAAAAAAAACCCCGAATAGTTTGCCTAATTTCGAACCTCTTTCTTTCGTTAAGTCCGATTGATAACTCGGATAACCACCTCTTTTTCTCCCGCGATCAAACCATATGCAATATCTGTATTTTGAATTGACAGAATTTGTTTATGTCGATGTGAAAGTAGAAAACTTACAAAAAACTTGAGTTCGATCCGTATCTATCAGGATTCATGGGCTTCTGAGACAAAATGTTCCTGTTCGTCAATGGGAGTTAGACACCCTTTTATATTTCGCTTTCGATTAAAGGTCACTCTACCTGATTCCACAGTTACCCTGGCGAAATTCGACAGAAATTTTCTTGTTTGCCACAACCTTGAGGCTCGACCGCAATCCAGATCAATGAACTAAAGTTCTCAATCTATATAATTTCATGAGTTTTGGGCACAGTAACCTTGACCTCAATTTTGGCACGCGACACTCATCAAAAATTCTGATGGGCAAAGATTTCCTGCTTTGAGACACAGTGAACTTGACATTTAACCTGACCTCAATTTTGATACGCGAAACATTCTTTTCCTATGTATGGGTCATACAAATTTGTCATTTTCACTGATTTCCTTTTTTTGTGGCAACAGTGACCAAGAACTTTGACATATTGGCCTCAGCACGGTTTCTGTCATAGCTGAGAGAGAATCGTCAAACCGATAAAAGTGACAACGAAGACCTTGACCTTTGAATTATTCTTGCTTACACGATATCTCAAAGTTATAGTTTTCTCATTTATTTCAGATATCTCCTATATCCTTCCTTCCACCCTAGTAGCTTCAGTAAAGCTTGTGTGTATTTGGTCATTCTTTGTCCATTTGTAGATTTACGAATTCTGCTTTATTTATAGATTACAAGCGTCATTCATAATTCAGCCGTCGTCCATTGAAGGGTAACCACGTCCATAATCCAAAGAGACCTATTCCATATTCCCTATAACAACATTAGCACCAAATTCAAAAAGACAATCATAGTATTCATAAACATAGGCTAGTTTCCTGCAAGAGAGAAGCGGTCAACAGTTTCAATGATGCCGGAAAGATATCATGATGTTCCAAAAATATTTTATCCGTATAGCTGATCAGCACTCTTAATCCATATGATATTCGTTGTAAAGTCGTCATCTAGAGAATGATGTATCTCAGTCACGCTTTGATTGTGATTGTTCATATGAGCATCGTGAGTATCTTGAAGCACATGGGTTCATACGACCCCTAGCCCCGGGTTAAGCGGAATTAGACACAAGTTACGAAACGTAACGCCATAGATATTGCACGGCACGGTCGTATCTTGCTATCAGCATGCGATATGTATCGCCAAATTTGAGGAACTTTGAGTGGAGGCGCTCGGTTGTATAGCCCTGTTTTATAAGTTTCTGCAATAATGTTTTGTCACGTTGATTAAAATCGTCACATTTAGCACCGGATCTAGGAAATGCTACCAGGCGAGATATGTATACGCCATATGCAGGTCCCACTGGAATATTACTGTCCAGAAAGAGATATTACTGTCTAGAAATATGATGTGCCGGTAGGGCTATCTGTAGTTTCCTTCAAATCCAGTGAAGGTGGATATATACCCTGTCACTGCGTCATTTATATAGCGATTATCCAAAGCGAGAAGATCGTCTATATAGCGTTTTGTGAATGAGAAGGAACGGGCTTTGAATTGATCGAATTTTAAAAGCGCCTGCATTTTGTCATATTCATAAGGGAGCAGATACAGGTCAGCCAACAGAGGTACGCAATCAGTACCCATTGGAATAGATATTTTAATGAGAAATACAAGCAACTCTATAAAGAAAGAAACATCTCATGAGTGATATCTCTTGTATGTAGTAGAGCTAAAGAATGCTTTATGGCTTCTGACATTAATATATCTACGATCAGTTTTCTTGAACACAGCTACTATTAAAGAACTTAGACGGTCAATAAGATCCTGATGAGTGATTATAGTATAGAGAATCGAGAAATCCCATATGGATACATGTCTGTACGGTATGTGGCCTTTAGCATCAAGTTCTTCCGTAAGACATTTTGAGTTTTTCAATATCCACATATATTCAACGCCAGAGTTTAAAAAATAGTAGCGCAATATCTTTCCCAAAATGCTTCTACCTCCTGAAGGGCCCTCGTCAACACGGTTGAAAGAACCTTGGTGGTGCAGCTTCTAGAACCAGCTATGAATCTAGCTTTGTATGGTGATTTATGCATTTTGGAAGTCCAGTATACTTTTGGTATGTCGTTATGATTGGTTGGAAGACAAACACCTCTTTCCCTGAGAAACGTTCTGTGATTGTTAAATAAATCTTAAGACCCCCATCTTGGCCGATGCCGGCAGACTGAGGTTGAGCTGACCTACTGTGCTGGTACTTGGTTTACAGCCGAATAGAATGTCGCATTATCAGATTTACTGCTGTAGACCTTGGAAGCCTTAATGTCACTGAGATACACTGTAATGTAGAAAACGAATAGCAAAGTCATATAGAAGTAAAGAATACTGGTCATACACACTGATTTGTCGATTTTGGCAATTAATCGCGGGCTGCATTGAATGCCGGTGTGATGGATAAGAATATCCTGGTGATTAGTGTCCCTTTTTATATCCTTTTCTATTGCAGCCAAGTACGGACACTTGCCCCCAATGTGGAAAAATGTGTCCTAGCTGGGTTAGGAGATAGGACACGGACGCTCTTAGCCACCGGACATTCTTAGCCTCCACACCGGCCTAGCGAACATTGTGTAATGGACGATGACTGGCTATACTGAATGTCGGCTCAGCGAACATTGTTTAATGGCCGATAACTGGTTATGCTGAATGTCAGTCCACCGAACATTGTTTAATGGACGATGACTGGCTATACTGAATGTCAGTCCACCGAACATTGTTTAATGGACGATGACTGGCTATACTGAATGTCATCTCACCGACCATTGTTTAATGGACGATGACTGGCTATACTGAATGTCAGCCCACCGGCTAGGGGCCGTGTGGTCATGTCATCAAAGTTGCCACATGAACAGGTACAATAAAAGCGTACCTGAGATACAACGCATATCACGAATCTTTAGATTCTTGGTACGTGCTTCAGAACAGGTTAACCAGAAAACTTTTCTGTGAAGTCATGTGGCTCTGCCAGTATGTCGGCACCTCTTTCCACTTCCCTTATATACGTTATAATTTTTACCTGTATATGGCGAGATTCTGCTGGTGGACGTTTCGTCCTTGAGGCCCGCCCCCCTGTACAGACCTTTTGGTCTTTGATATATGTTAGCATTGTGGGAAGTTGAGGCTGGGTCGACATCGGGCCTTACAAACTAGTCTTTCGTGTTAAATGCCGTCATTTTCATCTGACGACGACACAGCTCACCAATCCAAGTGTACCAGTTGTCACAGCGACACAGCTCACCAATTACCAATATACGAGTTGTCAGAGCATTTTCATCATAGCTCTCTAGATTTGTATCTAATACCGCTTATGCCGGTGCTAGGTATCGTGTGGTCATGTTATCCAAGTTGCCACATGAACAGGTACAATAAATGCGTACCTGAGATACAACACATATCACGAATCTTTAGATTCTTGGTATGTGCTTTAGAACAGGTTAACCAGAAGACTTTTCTGTGAAGTCATGTGGCTCTGTCAGTATGTCGGCACCTCTTCCGACTTCCCTTATATGCGTTGTAATTGTTTGATGACCGATGACTGGCTATACTGAATGTCAGTCCACCGAACATTGTTTAATGGACGATGCTGAATGTAGGCTTAGCGAACCTATTTTTAATGTCCAATAACTGGCTATACTGACTATCGGCTCAGCGAACATTGTTTACTGGACAATGGCTGGCCATACTGAATGTCGGCACAGCGAACAACAAACCGAGCTTTTTAAAGTTATCAATCCAAGTTAACAGTGGCCGGTGAACGGCAACACGTTCTTATCATTGAATAATTATCACCAAGAAGAAAGTTTCGCCTGTGATGATCGTTGCAATCTTAATTTACAGTTCATGGATGTAGGCATAGTGCTGTGTTTTTGTTTTCCAATCGGAGTTGTTTCAACTCTCTCTTCAAGGCTCTCACTCATACTGTAGCTCACAAATTTCACAGTCATGACAAGAGTTCCGTTTCGACCTATTGTATGGTTCCTGTCATGGACTTATATAGGATGTTACCTCCATAATTTTTTACCGTCAAATCGATAGGACTGCCGATATCAGAATCACGCTTAATGGAGTCAAAATTGTATATTTCGCACTGGTCAACATGAAAACAGTTCATGGTAAACATATAAACATCGTTTACTAAAGGGTTGGACTGATGCGTGTATCTTCCGCAAATCACAGTGGACGAATGGGCGACTACTCTTACTGATCTGTTGAACATATCAGACTGAACATTATATTAATGTTACATAGATCAACTGTCCCTGTCCTGAGGCACGTAATCAGCAATAATACGATACGATTGTCTAAACAGACTCATTGTCTACACTGACAACTATATGATTTTCTGTATATTACCATTAGGATTCTAAAGCTTACATATTTCCCTGTGTGTGGGAGCAGAATCGATCAAATTCGGGGTCTGATTGATGCCCGAACTAGGAACTATGAAAAACAAACTGAAAATGCCATCGTGTTCAGTAAATGCTCACTGTTCTTGGTGAGTGACATACATGCACTACTATATAACATATTATTATTGCGTTGACAAAGAGAGTTTATGCCACTTTTGGAATGTGTAATATCTTAATATTTGACAGAATCTGATGCCATGAAAATAATATGAAGTCGTTAGCTGTTCAAAGCCGTGTTTGTAGAACCATGACAGTTTTCTACAGTCATCAAAGCTATAAAGTTGATTTCGAGATGGGTTAGTTACGTGCTGTCGCTGATAGCGTGTTTTATATATACGGAAATCTGGCTGATCGATCTGTCGCTAGGGTTTGTCCGAGGTCCTGCTCCCCATTTTCCTCATGTTCATCATATAATGGGGCGTTGCGTCATGTAATATTCACCAATGACTGAGCGCCGAGAATTCACCAAACAAACGGTTGTCTTTTGTCCGGACAGCTCCACCTTTACCTGTCCGGCGTATTGTTGTCTCATTTTACGCTGGTGTAGTCTCTGGATAGAATGACCTTTAGGTAATTGAATGAAACCTGTCACGAATTTACCTCTTCTAATATCAATAGTGGTGCCATGCAGAATAACATTATGTTGAACACTGTGTCATTGGTCGGGAGTGTGGTAGTTACCTGAAAATACACAACTGTCGGAGATGGATAAACTTCCACACCTTCACCAAAATACTCCCTACCTATTCTAACATGATCGTCTTCTTTTTAGGCTAAGAGATGGGATATCCTTGAAAGTCTTTTAGCCGAAAAAGTTAAATTTTATTAACATAATCAATTTCTTCATGAATATGCTTCAAAATTACGGTTAATTTCTTTTACCTCGTATTACAGAATTATAGTAAGCGTAAAAACATATATTATTAAACAAGATAAATACTATTATTTATACCAATGGCCTGTCTTATGACTGTAGCCCATGCCACCGTGGGGGACAAACGGTATCATTTTTTCTTCAAAGCTTAACATATAGATTCTAAAATTTGAATTTGTAAAGTGAAACGTGAAATCTAAATTTCAATTCCAAATATTGGAATTTTAAATCTGAAAGTGGTGGCATCATAACTTTTTATTCTATTTATTCAAAAAAATTGCATTTATTTTGCCTTTATATGTTTATTCCTCGAAAGTTATTGAACCGGTACACTTACAGTTTGGTATGTGTTGCATGTGTAGTGCAAATTCGTGTCTCAATTTGCCTAATATGTCTTAGTTTTTTTAAATATCGAATTGCAAAGTTATAATTTGCAAATGTTATTAGTTTTCTCAATTCGATTAGTCTGTTAGAAAACTACACCGAAATTTTTGTTATGCATGGAATATTCCATCATGTTCGCCCAGCGGAATATTCCACAACCTAGCAAGGAATATGCCATACCATGCTAGGGAATATTCCATACCATGCCATCGAATGAATTCAAAGATGCTTTTGTCGGGGAATATTCCATAACATGCTAAGGATTCTGTTTTTCAGCGTACGCACGAATTATAGCGATTGAGACGTTGCATTAGGAAGCATCTTCTATCAGAACGCATTTCTGAAGTAACAATAATCATTTTTAAAAAAAGCTTATAAAAAATACTTATTGGAAAGTGAAATCTGCATTTATATGTTTTTTTACTTTACTCTATCAAATTTTTGTTCTTTCTCTGCCTTGTTCTTGTTTGGTTTTGTGTCGCGTACTTGATTTTGTTTTGCTGAAAATATTTATATCACCAAGCGAGGTTTTTCGGTCATAACATCAGATGGGTTGTTTGAGCTGATCTGTCATCACAGCTCCCGAGCTAGCGTATCTAATTCCACTTAAGCCGGTGCTAGGGGCCGTGTGGATACTTCATAGTCTCCACATGAACAGCTGCAGTAAAAGCGCGGCTGAGGTAGTAAGGCTACATCCGAGAATCCTCCGTATTCTCGGGTCTGAATGTTAGGTGTCGTTTACTGTAGAGTCGTATGGTTGCATTTTAGTCGCCAGACGTCGTCAATTTCCCCGCCTCTTGCATATCGCTTCAATTTATTACCTGTATATGGTACGATTCTGCTGGTGGACTGTTAGTCCCCGAGGCCCGCCCTCTGTACATGTCTCTCGACAAATATTTGTAGGTTTATTGTTTCGGTGGGAAACTTAAGCCGTACGACGTCGGATATTACAGGTTAGTTTTTCTAGGTTTCTTGCATTTACCAGGTTACCTCACGTTAAGGCGTTTACTCCATCAGACGTCCATGATGTTCATCCATTAACATCAGATGAGTTGTTTGAGCTTATCTGTCATCACAGCTCCCAAGCTAGCGTACCTAATTCCGCTTAAGCCGGTGCTAGGGGCCGTGTGAATACTTCATAGTCTCCACATTAACACCTGCAATAAAAGCGCGGCTGAGATACTAAGGTTACGTCCGAGAATCCACCGTATTCTCGGGTCTGAATGTTTGTGTCCGGCGACGAATACTTTCCTATAGAATCATATGTTTGCTTTTTAGTCACCAGACATCGTCAATTTTCCCCACCTCTTGCATATCGCTCCAATTCATCAACAGTATGTGATTATGTATACCGACAGTGATTCTTTGTTGAAAATTTTCACCCCACCCCATTGTTATTGGTTTAATCTGCCTGAACTGTATTATACATTAATCATTTAGAGTTATAGAGTATCACGGTTGTTTCCTATATCCGAACTGTATTACGTCACTTGGGGACTATATCCAAATATCAACTGAAAAAATATCTCCGTTTAAAAAAAAAGGGTATGTTTATTTGCATTGCTATATCTCTCTTATTAGAAAACTAGCCTAACTAAATATCATAACGAATATTGTCTTTTTTAATACCTAAGATCGTGGTTATATTCCAAACATATGGTGTAGTTGGGGTAATATTCAAATGCAATTTGAACAACAAAAACGTATTTCCTCTTGAAAAAGGCTTATGTGTGATTGAACCGTCATAGCTTTCTGAATAATTAATGGTCCTATCTGTCTGAAATTCATGATATTTTTTGCAGCGTTATTATGTCATTGTGATATAGAACCTTACATTTGTTTTGTATCTCAACCCAGTATGACACATTTAGGAGCCGTATCCAACGTCAATTTAGAAAAAAAAACTTTACTACTTTACGAATGAGGCAATGTATAAGTATATTGCTATACCATCATAATATATTACTCAGCATTACTTATAGTGTTTTGTTTTGTCTTCCATCCGTATATGATGTAATGAGGGGGGGCGGGGGGGTTGTATTCAAATTTCACCTGAACAAAACTACCCCGTCTACTCCAACGTGTAAATTACTCGGCATCTGAACGCAGTGTACATCAGCAGGAGGTCCTTATCCAAATCTAGGACGTCGACTGAGATCGACTGAGATCGATATTCAACTATCAAGTCGAAAAAGTACTCGCTGCGGCAAAATGGGTTACGTTTGTTTATATAGCAATATCTTTTTCTGTCTTAACTGTGCACTGTATTACTGCATGTTGAATTTATATTTCTATCATTTGTAATTGAGGTTCGTTTTAAAATACAAACTGAACAAACTATACTCCTTGCCAAAAGGATGGGCGGACAGAGCATAGGTAGTACGATCAGCATATCTTCTCAAGGAATAATTCAGTCTTTACCTATTATACTATCTATCTCTTAGCAACAACTGCATAAGTTATTGCCTGAGTTCGTAATTGCAGCTCATTTGTTAAGTCATTGGCTGTCACAGTTTCGAGTGAAAAATAAGCCTTTGTGTCAAGTGAGTATGAAAGAGAATTATAAGCGCCACAGAAAGAGTGCTACAATAACTTCAGGTAACTCTACTATCATTGCATTATTACTTGCCGCGTACAAAAGCATTGCTTCCAGCTTGTTTAAGTTACCTTTCCACTTGAGCGTCATTGACAAATTATGAAACCATAAGAGATCATCTGACCTATTAAAGATGCACACTTGCCAAGTAAATCTTCAACGCAATGTTAATCAATTTGGACTATAGTTCAGTGCAATTGCCTGCCTCCGATACGAAGAAAATATCAAAGTTCTAATGTGTTCCTTGAAATTGAATGAGTCCTTTGATCTGTAGAAGACAACACTAGATCACAGCTGGAGGCAAATGAGACCAAGATGCCGAGTTTTTATGTGAAACATTGGATTAGTTTTACAATTGATCACCCCAAAATGCCCCCAATAATGAAACAATTCCTCCATTGAAGGACAAATCAATTCATCTTAGACTATTTGTCAAGATTTAATATTTCAAAATGAAGTGAATGAGAAATTCCGTGCATTAAGTCTTGATAATTGCAAGTATGTTCATCTTTATGTTTAGAATCTGATAACAATCCGAAAAAAGTCATTTGACCCCAATATGTTCGTCAATTTAATTAGTAAAGATGCTGAACTGTTGATGATGTAAACAAACTTCTTTCTCCAATTGTCAACAGTGACCTTCTGCCATCAATCAATGTGTATTATCCACTAACTACACGTGACTGTAACCAATTAGCCTTATCCGTTTCAAAACTCAAAATATCACACTTTAGCGCATAACTCTATTATTTTTTTTTATAAAAAGTACAGATAATGCGAATAATGCTTCTTGTATGACGTTAGTCTTCTTGAATTGATGGTTACGTTGTCAGAGAGCTAGGTCTGCATTTAGGGTTCAGCAAAATGTCCCATAAGCGAGAAACGTAAGTCTGGCCTTAGATGTGTAACCCAGGACTTGTCGAACCATGGGGTTTCTGATATGATGTGTTGAAGATCGATTTTGATCTTCGCCTTTTTGTATAAATGCATATATTCATTGAGCAGTTACTTAGCATCTACTACTGCTGTTTAAAGGAGATTTGCAACCACAATAATTGGTCAACTCCACCGGATAAGCCACTCTGATGAGCTATTCATGAGCTATTCATATTTTATCAGCATGCTCTTACTGTGATTAACACAGCTCCTGTGCAAGGTATTATCCATCGATCTGACTAGGAAGGTACTTCAGGTGACTAACATAAGAAGTGAGCTCCCCAGCTCGGCGATGATTGCCTTCAACATTCAATCCGAGCTGTGATTCATCTGATGTGGTATACACTTGAATTGTCAAACTGAACTCAATATTCCCGGTCACCATGTCAACTTCCGTGACACTATATTCATTTATTAATTGAATATACTCCTTTGACCATACTCTCTTTGCTGGAGGAAGCTTTCATTTCTATCAGTAATTTAGACATGGTCCCCATTCGATGTCATCGATTACAATAATAAACAAATCTTGGGCTGACACTACGTAACTCTGTCAGTAGTGCTGAGTAGTATGTAATGCAGTTTAGATAATTAAGGTAGATATGAATCTTCAATTATATATTTCGCTGTTTTTCTGAGCGGTTATATTTTGTTCACTCGAGCGTGAATATTACCTCCAAATGACATCACACAACTGAGATACAAAAATCACCTTTGATACTGATTAACACTTCGCAAAAATTCTTCAACTTGGCCCCCAGAATTCATTTGCAGAACGATTTCCCAGAAGCCATGATTTAGGTGGACCGAGGGTAGAATACAACTGTCAGATCTGTAATTCTGTCAGTTGTCTTTCGCGAAGAATTTCGGCAGAAACGACCGGTTGTCCAAGGATTTCTATGACCGCGTCGTTTGCGGTCGTCCAGGATAATAATAAAAATACACCACAGGACAAATCGTCATAATGGCTTAGCGTAGCTGCTTTGACCACTTGTTTTATATCGACGTCAAATCATCACATCATGCTTTAGCCCTCCATCTAACCATGGATGCACGTATTATTATATGTTACATTATTACGCAAACAGATCATTTGTCCCACTCATACTAAATTCTAATTGCTGACAGTTTCCATAAATGTGTCCCCAGATACTTCATAAGATCACAACTGCTGTTCAGATTGGGGCTGACAGAACTTCTCCTCTCCGGAAGCCTTCCGATCGAGTTCAGGGACTTTCCATTACGGCATCATTATAAAGTGCAACTGATACCTGACACAGGCCAACTGTTCACAAAATCTCCCAAAATGACAGTGGTTAGAAAACTTCGTCAACTATTTCAGTTGTGAAAAATGGTTAAACAAAATACTGATGTACATCAGTGACATGGAATTGATGACATAAAAATAAGATACTATGTAATCGAAAGATCTGATTATCTTTAGTAAATGAGATGGCATGTAGATCCTCACGGTAATCCCTCTACTAATTCAATGATTTTTAGACTACCTTTCAACTCAATAAAATTAAAAAAACTCAGATTGAATGATAATTGCCTTTGCCAACATATTGAAGAGCAATCCAATTGCCAATAGTTTGAACAATTAGAGCTGAAAATTGGCAGAATATTTTAGGGAATTGGTTTCTAAATAAGTGTTTTCGGTGATTGGATTGCTAGAGAGAACATAAACCACGGTCACCTTATGAATGTGGGATTTGATGGCTTAAGTTGATTTAATATGACAGCGAAGGTGATATCCCGAGAGACAGAAATGTTACATCTATCCGATATCCCAACAGAAGGCATTTCTGAGCGGGTGAGATACATTTGTTGGACAGATGTAGCCCCTCCCTCGTCGTTCCATCAGCGATGACACGTTCGTGTAGACATAAATTATTACACGAGTAGTGTAACTTTGAAAAACGTAAGGCTCAGTTTGACTCAATATTTCGGCTCTTTATTTCGCCATCACCAGGAATGATAATGGCAAAATAAAGAACCGAAATATTGAGTGATCATGGCAAAATAAAGAGCCGAAATATTGAGTCAAATGAGCCTTACCTTTTTCAGAGTTACACGTCTACTCGTGTATTACGTCAAACTTATCACTGGAACTCAAGGATAAATTATCACGACCAATATATAACTAGAGGAAAAATAGAGTGATAGTCCAGAAGAAAATTCTGTGAAAATGTATACATCGCATTCTTTGTTAATGAGGTGTCATGATGGTTGACTCTCTACCCCATACTCCTTTGTTAATGAGGTGTCATGATGGTTGACTCTCTACCCCATACTCCTTTGTTAATGAGGTGTCATGATGGTTGACTCTCTACCCCATACTCCTTTGTTAATGAGGTGTCATGATGGTTGACTCTCTATCCCATACTCCTTTGTTAATGAGGTGTCATGATGGTTGACTCTCTATCCCATACTCCTTTGTTAATGAGGTGTCATGATGGTTGACTCTCTATCCCATACTCCTTTGTTAATGAGGTGTCATGATGGTTGACTCTCTACCCCATACTCCTTTGTTAATGAGGTGTCATGATGGTTGACTCTCTACCCCATACTCCTTTGTCCGGAGTGAGGTACAGCGGAGTGTATTCAACAATTCTCCGTACAGTTAACAGTCCGAATGCAGAGTAAAAAGACTTTGGTGAACCTCATTGGCACAAGCAATAGATGATACCCTGTCATAAGGTAATATCTTCATACACCCTTCATCTCCCCAAGGTATTCATTTTCTCAACAAAATAGATAAACTACTATCCATCAAGTTGCGTTCGGTTAGTGTTAAACCTTCTATATCGTTTTTATTGTGGTATGTAGTGTGCGGAGGCTGGGTCTATCATGATGTTTAGTGAAGGTTCGTTTAACAACGCAATTGATCAACGGTGCCAGATGTGAGACGTCACCTATAAGATTAAGTAGGATTTGAACGCAAGAAAAATACTTCTATTCTCTCGGATCCTATTCACAGACCTTCGACGAACAGTAGTGAAGTAACCCTGCTTCACGTAAACATCTGCAGGATAGTCTCTGAGAAGTGTTTGCCTGTTCGTGTATCATCTATATACAGATATGTTCTCGGTCTTTAGATTCCATACTGGATATACTTACCACATTCTTATTCTGCCATCGACCGATACTGTCCAAAATGACCTGTTGCAACTTCACTGTCTGCACATTATCTGCAGGAATGAGCATCGTATAATGGGTAATTACATCTTGTCATGCAATATCATTTAATGACGTATGCACAATATAAGTGATCTGGCAACTATAGACCATGAATTACAGTGGCTGTGACCAAAAGAAAACCATTAAGCATCTGAGCGATGCTTTCTTCGAATGGAACAAAATGCCTAATTGATTCCAGTTAGTTATATGATCCGACATTAAACAAATTACCAAAGTAGGTTCTAATAAAAGTAGCCGGATCATTCGCTGGCTCGAAATAGATAAGTTCTTGGAATGTTGTCCACCCCGTGGTTTCCACAATACACAGTGATACCATTAAATGTATCGCCATGAAGAGTTACAATAAAAGCGTGACTGAGATTCAAACCACCACGCGAGAATTATATAGGATGTTTTGGTTACAATGTACAGCATATGGCTTCTGTTGTCAAATGATTTCTTGTCAGGTCACGTTTTCTGTGTTCCCTCCGCTGTTGCATATTTTCGTATATTTGATACTCTAAAGTACCGTCTCAAGGTTGGTCACCATAACCATGTATTACGATTAATGTCATATTTTCAAACATGAAAAAAAAGAAAAGAAAAGGAAAATGAATAGGTAAATCTATTTTGGCAATTGCCACTTTCTTTGCATGATGCTCGATACATGTAAAAGTTTGCAAATTCGTGTTATGCACAATGTTATTGCTAACAAAGTAGCGCCAAATGGACGAATAGAACCCAATCTAGGAATAACTTTCAGCCAAACTGGGTCATTAATTCTCCGACACAACAACGACCTTGTTGCTAGAGCTGAAAAGTCCCAACAGTTATTATTTCGACGATTTAGGAATTCAGATCTGCCTATATTGAACCCCAATTGTAGATATCTAACCAAGCCGTACCGTAGGAATTTGAAGCCCGGGGTATTAACAAAAGGAAGGCTTCATAATGATTTCATGAAGAAAATTTTCACCTGAGGAAAGTTTGGTGTATGTCGACCTAAACAGATACCCGCTACATTTAACCACTCAACAAAAAATTATTAATCTTTGGGCACCTTTTTTACGACGAAAAAACAAACTATCAAGCAAAATGTATAATGTTTTTTATTATTGATGAAATTAAATGCAAATGGTTCGACTAAGAGCGAATCTCATTCCAAGAAAATGAGAATATCCATCACTAATATAGCTAGTTACATCTTTTTAAATCTATGGATTCTTTTTCTCTGTATGCATGAATGATCATCATTATTTTTTAGTTCCACAAATTAAATTTATGCTGTACCGAAACAATGTGTAGCCTATATATTTGTATGATATAATATTATTACAACCTCTGTAAGTATGTATACTAATTTTAATAGACCTTAAAACTATTGGGAACCAGCAAATGCACGCTCCCCGAAATGTATGTCTGAAAAAAGGTAATTTAATCAGTGTAATATTTAGTGAATATGAACAATATCAATTAAGATTCATTGGTAAACAAGCAGTAAATAAGTAATCGGTGTAAATTTTAATTAATTATGAACAATGTCAATCAAAACTTTCCTGTTCTCATTACTATATCCACCAATGTATGAAATGTGTAATATTATTTACCTCTCATGTCACTCTGTAAAGTAACCAGAGTGAAAATAAAGTTCAAGTTTAAAGAGCGATTCCAAATCTGGTCTGAGATTGGCTGTTCAAAGTGGTGTAGGTAGGATCTTAACAGATGTCTGTTATCAACAACGGCTATAAAGATTAAGTATGCTGAATGATTTCTGTGTGTTTTAAATGTCCAGACCTGACTGATCGCTATTTTGTCAGGTTTTGTTAAAGTTCCTACTCCCCAAATGCCTCATGCCAGTACACAAGGAAGCGTAACTGACGTCATATAGTCATTGAAATGTTGACCGGTGACAAAGCGCTGAGAAGTGACCAAACAAACTGCCATCTATTGTCCTGATAGTTCCATCTTGATCTTCCCTGCTTATTATAGTCACGTTTTACGCCGGTGTACCTTCACTCTATAGAATGACCACCAGTTAATTGAATCAAGTCAGCCACAGGTTCACCTCTCCTTATATCGGCATATGGTCAATAGAAGTGCCAGAATGAAACTGTTTGAAGCATTGCGCCACCCATCTGAAGTGTAGTTAACTGGAAGGTAATATTATGGACTAATTTGCACACCTTGATTCTAGCTATTTCACACGTTTGACACGCGCTTTGAAATAGGGAGCAAATGATGATAGCATTAACCCTTCTAAGTTGAGAACAACCGAGAGTGCACCTTGTGACCTTCAGAGACATGTAGAAGTAAAAAATTCTCACTCCGCTTCATTCATGTTTGATATAAACGTGCTGGGTTTGGTTACAAACGAAAATATTATAGAGAAAAACCGAAAACCATCTGTAGTTACTAAGGTTGGGTTTATATATATAGTCGAGGACCTTCGTTCTGATGGAAATCCAGATGAAATCTATCATGCGACAATTGTGTCATTAGCACGAGAGAGTCAACACCTAATGTCAATTCCGCATTAGTAATTGCTACACGGATACAGAATAGGACTTCTTGGAAAGCATGGGGAAAATACAATCGTTATATTCGCCGTTAGGAGGTCGATCGTCGTTTACATAGATTTCCCGCGACAATCTCCCTAGTATAATCCGTGGCGTCTCCGACTCCTACTCCTCCTCTTCCTCCTCCTCCACTTTACTCACTGCACAGCGGGTCGCATAGGTGTGGCGCGGGATAGGGTGGGGCGAGAGACCTGATGTTTTCGCTACCTGAGATTCCATGGGCCAGGTATGCACCTTACAGTAGAATGGGTCGACTGCGCATGCGCGATGAGTAGTGCGCGATGAGTAGTATAGAAAGGGCACGCGATCTCCCTATCCCTATAAACTAACCCATTGGGTGAATGAACACATGGGGGTGAATGAGCCATGGGGGTGACTGAGCACTCGTAATTATAATGGGAATCCAGGAAATGTATTGACCGCATCGTTTGGTATCTGTCTAGGTGAATACCTACCGAGCCACCATGGAACAACGCATGTCAAATGGACATTCTGACATACCGTAACCATATTGACCTGTCATTACGTCATACCCCGTCCTTCCATTTGACCATATGTAATGACCCAAATTTTCCTTTTTGCTTAAATTTCTACTTGATCACGCAAAGAGAAAAATTGTCGAACTAAAAAACGCCAGCCATTTCTATCTCACCTCCATCATCTCCATCGGCTCACACAAAGGCATTCGTAGATTTTCAGACCATGATCATACGATTCCAATCGCAAATGGAACTTTGTAGATTGCTTTGAGTGAAAATTTATAGAAAGATTTGAATTGTGTGTATATTCGTGAATTAATTTGCGTGGAATATGTAGGGTTATTTCGAACACTAGATTTCCTTTGTGGAATATTGCCTCAGGTAAGCTAAATGACTTAGTTAATTTAACTTGTCTTTAAGGGACCATCGTGGATTGTTTCGAGCGAACCTTTGTGGATTGCTTTGAGCGAACCTTTGCAGATTAATTTATCGGTACCGGTACGCGAACTTGTGAGAGCTGCTTTGAACGAAGCTTTGTACTCATTTTATCTCCAGTTGTCACTGTGACATATGTTCGCACAGAAATGTCGGCGGCAATCAAGGTGTTTATAGGTGCCAGTAGACACGATACGAACAGCCCAATCTGATTTTGGCATTCCAAAGCAATGTAGGTAGAATATTGACAGATGCCTATACACTCAACAGTCACCGTAAAAATGGTGTTAGGTATGCGTCCTCGCTGATTCCTACGTCATAAATGTACAGCATTGTCTGATCGCGATATCGGAAGGCTTTGTAAGAGAATCTGTTCACCATTTGCCTCATGCCAATACAGACGGGGGCGTTGCATCACATAGCCCTTGTAATGCTGACCAGTGACAAAGTGCTGAGAAGTGACCATGCAAACGGCCATCTTTTGTCCATTATACGCCGGTTTTATATCCCTTTATCTGTCTTGGTTGTTGTAGTCATTTTGTACTGATATGACTTTCTATGACTGATGGTAATTAAATCAAGACTGATGGGGTTATCTCCCCGTATATAATTTTTTTTACAAAAAGTGAGGATTTTAAGTACAGCACCAGCCATCCAAAGTATTACAGATACGTGAGACTGTCATATTATTTGAAGAGATGGACAAACGTTCACACGTCGAAAACAATAGTCTTTAGATAGTTTCGTATGCGTTACCAGACGGTTTAGAAAAGGATATAAATGATGAAATTATGAGCCTAGATGTTCACATAACTATAGGAAAGACGATATATCCAATGACTCAGTTTGCTTGGCCTCGCTGGCTTCGTTGTAGATCTATACCCAACACATCATAGGACAAAGGGCAACTTAAAATTCTGAAAAATCGAAGATTGTTTGATGTTAGTTGCTTACACAAAGAGACAATTGGTTAAACAGGCCAGTCATTGTACCATATGCCGACTTTTCTCTCACAATTTGAGGGGCTTATACTAGATCTGTAGTAGATCTGAATACTGAATAGAAGAATGTCCCTCTTCCGAGCATATGTTCTATGATACTACTGTCAATAAAATAGATTGAAAACACTTCTCCTCTTTAGAACGCTCCTTCTGTTCAGTTCCAGGGATCATTAGGACATCACTATAACGTGAAACTGATATCAGACACAATATCAAAAAACTGGATGTCCAGATTGTGTAAAAAATGATAAAAAAGAAGAAGAAATTTATAACATCTTCAAGTCTGAGGTTTTTTTTACCAAAACGCAAAACGCATAATATTTATCTGATTTATTTTTGGTGCATATTTGAAGAGATGGACAAACGTTCACACCTCGAAAACAATAGTCTTTAGATAGTTTCGTATGCGTTACCAGACCGTTTAGAAAAGGATATAAATTATGACATTATGAACCTAGATGTTCACATAACTATAGGAAAGACGATATATCCAATGACTTGGTTTGCTTGGCCTTCGCTGGCTTCGTTGTAGACCTACCCAACACATCATAGGACAAAGGGCAACTTAAAATTCTGACAAATCGAAGATTCTTTGATGTTAGTTGCTCACACAAAGAGACAATTGGTTGGATAGGCCAGTCATTGTACCATATCCCGACTTTTCTCTCACAATTTGAGGGGCTTATACTAGATCTGTAGTAGATCTGAATAAAGACATCTCCTCTTTAGAACCCTCCTTCTGTTCAGTTCCAGGGATCATTAGGACATCACTATAAAGTGAAACTGATATCAGACACAATATCAAAAATCTGGATGTCCAGATTGTGTAAAATAATGATAAAAAAGAAGAAGAAATTTATAACATCTTCAAGTCTGAGTTTTTTTTATCAAAACGCAAAACGCATAATATTTATCTGATTTATTTTTGGTGCATATTTGAAGAGATGGACAAACGTTCACACCTCGAAAACAATAGTCTTTAGATAGTTTCGTATGCGTTACCAGATCGTTTAGAAAAGAATATAAATTATGACATTATGAACCTAGGATGAAACGTTATGAAATAGGTTGAAAACACTTCTCCTCATTAGAACCCTCCTTCTGTTCAGTTCCAGGGATCATTAGGACATCACTATAACGTGAAACTGATATCAGACACAATATCAAAAATCTGGATGTCCAGATTGTGTAAAAAAATGATCAAAAAGAAGAAGAAATTTATAACATCTTCAAGTCTGAGGTTTTTTTTATCAAAACGCAAAACGCATAACATTTATCTGATTTATTTTTGGTGCTAACATCGCTTTCTTCAGTATGTCAAAGTGTAAGGACGAACAGACGCAATCACAGACTGAGTGAGGTAAGCGTATTTTTCTTCCTATCTGCCTCTCAAGTATAATGCGAGTTTAGTTTTCTCGCGATTGACACGGAAAATACGAGAGTGTGGGGAGGCGAATTTTTAAACCCTCAAACCAGATATTCTGATCAACTGTCAACTGTCGTAACTGTCCCTGAAAGTGAAATTTTGAAGTGTACACGTAACTACAAACTGGAATTTCACTTCCTAGCGTGTGCCCATCTCAAACCTTGTCTTCGAACATTTGGTCCTTAATTAATGTGAGATTTGATATTGATTTCAAGTAATATGAGTGCGAAGGTGACAAACTAAGAGACTAGGTTTGTGACATAGTCCAACAGAGGCTGAAATTCTTTATAGGCGGATGAGATACATTCGTGGGACAGATGTAGTCGCTCCTTCCACGTGCCATCCATGACGCCGCAATCACGTAAATGGCCAATGTATTGTCACAGATACGCAAATTGGCCAGAAATAGATTGATGGTCCAACCTTCCATCTGTGACTCCAGAATGGAACGTCCTCTGTTACGAATATCAATATTAGAAATACACATCGCTTTCTTCAATGAAATTTGATGATGGTTTACTCTAATATGGGTAATATAATATTCCACAGAGTTTGTTCTGCTTTGTCCTGGTTTTGATTGATCCAAGTGGCATAATCGATACACTGCCGTAATTTAATATGTCCACCCTATACACCATCAGAATGTACGCATTTAAGAAACAATTGACAATTATATTCTGTGTCATGTTAATATCATGATTATTGGACTTCTATCGTTTTCGTTCTGGTATATATCATGTATATAGTGTGTGAATGCTGACACTGTGAAGATGTCTAGTGAAGGGCACTTTCGTTGTACATATAGACGTAATTGATCAATGGTGCCAGATGTGAGACGTCCGGTTCATCTCTAAGATTAAGTAAGATCTGAATGCAACATAGTTCTCCTATTATCTCGGATTCTATTCAGCATACACCTTCAGTGAACGGCGGTGAGGCATGCAGTCTTGTTTGAGGTTAACACCAGCACGATCCATGAGAACTGTTTGCATGTCTTTGTTGGTAACCCCCTCGTCTATATGTGCTAGATCTCATGACGGACAATACTGGACATTGTTACCTATTATTCTGCGATCGGCCGATACTGTCCTGATTCATTTCCACTAACTTCATTGTGTTCACATTATCTGCTGGAATGAACACCGTAAAATGTCCTGTTATTGAATAGATGACACATATTGCCCTTCAACTCCAGTTAATGACGTATGTACTGTACAGATGAGCCACATCACAACAAACTTCGACTCGAGGTCTGATTACTACGGCATTGGGTCTCAGTAAAATTATGTGACCGAGAGATAATTATTTGCTCTTTTGTGACATTGATTTCGAATTTATCAAAACTTGATGCCCAATGGATCCCACTCAATTATGTAACACAAGAATAAAAATTACCAGAGCACTACTGAGTTCTGTGAAATTACTCCCATAATCACTGGATGAATAACAACGAATCGTATGCAGTGTCTTCGTGCTCGAATATCTTCAATATAATACTAGTTTATTGCGATTAAATGATTTAACAGTACGAGATTTTCTTTAGTTTGTGATTCCAGGAAGCAGATTGGAACACTGAATTCCTTAGTTCATGAGCCATATGGCCATGCTGGATGAAAAATTGGCAGCCAGATATGAGATAGGCTGGAATAACCTGGACCTATGAACACTGTATAAATACGGATCACAAATTCTCAATGTTCAGACAATATAGCGACGGGGTATCCTTGAGGCCGGTTGTACGGGTGATGATTTCTTTGCGGGGCCGGTGTAGTCTTTTGTACAGCTCCCTCCTGGACAGTTACTTCGTCCCCTTGGGTCGTTGAAGAACGACACGCGCCGGAAACATATTGAAGATACACCCTGATAATAGATCGATATACGAGGAGAAATTACAACCATTACAAATTCTGTTTCTTTATCTGTAGCTTATTTAATAAATGGTTTGAGGTGTATGATTAAAAACGCGTGCTCCCGATATCGGGATTGCTTTAAAGAAACAATAAAGAATATATTTCTAAGATATTAAGTCCAGTTGTGAATTAACATGTGTGTCTCTAATCGAGCAGAAAAATAACTAACATGACACTTATTTTTTTTCTATAGGCTCCTCAAGGAACAGTAGTGCAAGAACGAACACTGTTCCAAGGCAAAACACGATATGCAAGGGCTATTGCCCATCTTATAAGGGTGCGCGGACTCCCCCCCCCCCCGAGGACATCCCCCCCCCCCCAGCGGACAGCCTTGCCCCTAGACACTTCCCACTTCAGACATTTCCCACTGCTTTTATTTCCCCCTTCGTATATTTCCCCCTGCGGACAATTCCCCATTCTTCTATATTTTGGTAAAAGACTTCGTACGAATGTGTATTATGGTTATTCTCTGAAATTATATCAATTTATAAAAATAGTCATAAAACTAGAACTGCAAGCAGTTATAATGGCTTCCATATCTAGGCTGTCTTTGCAATTGCGATAGCCATAATTCATGCGCAGATACTTGTGGTGTACGTTTAGCAGCCGCCTAGCCACCCCGTGGAACGTGCAGGCTCATTTACTCCAATGTTGGCAAGATGCCAAAAATCAGAAATAGGTTTAGAGTTTCACAAAACACTTTTTTTTTGGTCGGCAGGACGTGGGAAACACGTTTCTGGCCTTTGTTTGCGTCCTAGACGGCTCCTTCATCGAACTCAAAATGTTAGTACGTTGAAATAGGTACAGAAAACGGTCCCTGGAGTCCAGACAATGACTTGAATGGAGAAAGTTAAGCTTGGAAATTGGTGGCCCGGAGATAGCGCTTCTCACAGGTTGCTTTTGTGAAGTATAGTTTCAGTCACATGCTCATACCTACTCAAATTTTACGTTCTATCATACCTCTGAAACCCTTCGAACGATCACGATGTAATTTCTCTGTCATCACATCCTTAATACAAGGAGTATGTGCGCCAAAACTAAGAATAATCCGACTCGCCGTTTGTGTAATATTGAAAAAAATTACTCCTCAAATTATGTGATTTTCGGCATTATTTGAAAATCTGACAACTTTGATTCCTCAATAGCGGCAAAACTATTAGAGCTGCGATAAAATAGATGGCACATTTGTGAAAGAGCTGTTTCTGGAGAATGAAATGCAGCATATTAGGAGCCTGCATCTCCCACGGTTCAAGAGTTACAGCTCTTCAAACATGTGTTCCGTTTTTGACAAAATTCAAAATGGCGGCCAAACCACGTGACATAGGCGCAAAATGTTGGCATATTCATGATCGCCATATCATGTAGCATATACTTGGTCACTTTCGCCGTCCAAATCCGCTACTTGAAAATTCGGCTATTTTGATTGGTCGCTGGCGGCCATTTTGTTTTACGGAGCAACTTTTCAAATAGAAGATTGAAAGACCCTGATCCATTGATTATGTGTACCAAATTTCGTGTTGATTGCTTCATTGGTTCCAGAGGAGTATGGTTTACAAGATTTTTTTGAAAACGAGGTAAATCCAAGATGGCCGCCGAACCCTGCTGCCAATCACAACGAATTTTCAATATGCACTAGATCTTCACATGTCTAATACGTGTGTGAAGTTTGGGCATGATTGTCCTAATGGTTCCTGAGATTTATCACCCACAAAATCAGGGAGAATAATAATAATAATAATCCGAACAATTATAAGAAGTCTTCCGACTTTCGTCGGAAGCCTAATAATCAAAAGATAATCATCAAAATCGATGTTTTTTGATAATAACTTTGTTACAATTCATACAAGTCATACCAATCTTGTTAACAGTATTTTAAACATATACAGGAAGGGGGCAATAATGTCAAATTAAGCTTATTGAAAAATAAAATAAAATAAAAAATGCTCCAAATTGTTTTTGTCAATATTTTAACGTATTACACATTCGTACGAAGTCATATTACAAGAATATACAGGAAGGGGGTAATGACCGCAGGGGAAAATTTCTGAAGGGGGAAATGTCCGCAGGGTGAAATGTCTGAAGGGGGAAATGTATGCAGGAGGAAATGTCCACAGGGGGAAATGTCCACAGGGGGAAATGTCCTGGATTCCTTTATAATAAGGCACCGGACTAAGCAACAGAAGGATAAATACAATGTAGTTTGTCATAGTTTGAAAATTAATCTTAAAATATTGACAGAATTTATCATCTGTGAGACATCAGATCAAGTTTCACGTCTTGATGATACCAGAACTTCTTGAAACCTGAAAAAACAGACTAAATGTTATTAAAATCTTCGTGAGTAACATATTCGTAAAAGTTTGCGCATTCAATTTTGTGAACAATGTCATTGCAAAGGCAGTTGATAGGCACAAACGACAGAAACGACAGGAAGAGTATGTTCGGATTTTTGCGTTTCAACGGGAAGTAGAAAATGACAGATGAATATAGTCACCAATAGCCATAGATAACAGTTGGTCTAGTTACATATACCAGCATCTAGTCCGTCATTCAAAATTCAGCGTCTATCATCCAAAGACCTAATTCATATAATTTCATTAGCACAAAATTAAAAGAATAAATAATAGTATACATAAAACTAGGCTAGTTTCCTGTAAGTGAGAAGCGGTCAACAGTTTTCAGTGATGCCGGCAAGACACCATGATGTTAAGAACAATATCAAACTCGTATCGATGATCAGTATTCTTAATCCATATGATTTTCGTTGTAAAGTCGTGATCTAGAGAAGGATGTATCTCAGTCACCCTGTGATTGTGCCTGTTCATATGAACACTATGATGATCTTGATATACATGCGTTCATACGACCCCTAGCCTCGGGTTGAGCGGAATTAGACACAAGTTACGAGACATAACGCCATAGATCTTGCACGCTACGCTCGTATTATGCTATCAGCGTGCGATATGTATCTCCAAATTTGATGACTTTGAGCGAAGACCATTGATGGTATAGCCCTGTTTTATAAATTTCTGCAATAATGTGTTGTGACGTTGAATAACCTCGTTACATTTAACATATGATATAGCAAATGCTACTAGGCGAGATATGTATATGCCATATGCAGGTCCCACTGGAATATTACTGTTAAGAAAGGATATAGGTAACGATGTCGAAAGACAATAGTAGTTATCCGAGTCTTGAGACATTTAATTAGGACACTATTACAAAGTGAACCGATACATGGCATTGGCCAACTGTTATGCGAATAATACAATCGGACATCAGTATTCTAATTTTATCAAACTATTCATCTAACAGTTCAAATTGACCAACTGTGAAAACAATAATCCAATACAACCATAAAAGAGTTACTACACAATAACATAGAATCCAAAAATGCGTAGCATCGATATCGTAATATTTGAAGCATTCACATTCGTTAGTAGTGTAACAGAAACGTGAGGATTTCAATATATCATCTATTTTGTTACTTTGTTCTGAAGAAATCTTCTACTGTCTCCTTTCCCATCGGAAAAATGTACGATGTCTGACGACTAAAAAGCAACCATATGACTCTACAGGAAAGCTAACCTCGGCACCTCACATTCAGACCGAGAATACGATGGATTCTCGGACGCAGCATTACTGTCTCAGCCGCGCTTTCATTGCAGGTGTTCATGTGAAGACTATGAAGTATCCATACGGCCACTAGCACCGGCTTAAGCGGAATTAGATACGCTAGCGAGCTGTGATGACGGATCAGCTTAAACAAATAACTTATCTGGTGTTATTGGATGAGCATCGATGACGTCTGATGGAATAAACGCCTCAACATGGGATAAAGATGGTAAAGGCAAGAGTACCCAGAAAAACCAACCTGTAATGCCCGACGTCATAAGGCTTAAATTTCCCACCAAAACAATAGACCTATAAATATTTGTCGAACGACATGTACAGAGGGCGGGCCTTGGGGACTACCAGTCCACCAGCAGAATCCTACCGTATACAGGTTATAAATTGGAGCGATATGCCAGAGGTGAGAAAAATTGACGATGCCTGACGACTAAAAAGCAACCATATGACTCTACAGGAAAGTTTCCCTCGGCACATTCAGACCCGAGAATACGGCGGATTCCCGGACGCAGCCTTAGTATCTCAGCCGCGCTTTTATTACAGCTGTTCATGTGGAGACTATGTTCCAAATTCCTCAAATGTAGAAAAGAAATCTGAAAATGTAGACAGTTAAGTTGTGATCAATGTCATTCCAAACAAAGGTAGTTTATATACGAACAGACGGTAAAATGACAAGTAGCAGTACATTCAGACTTTATGGCTATGCGTGTAGTATCTTGATCATACTTCCCATCTTCGCGAGCCAGTGTATCGATCGATCCATTGGGATCGATACACTGGCTTGGTTAGTTACCCATACGAGTTCTGGATATAAATAGATGAAGGGGTTTCCCCTGAATCAACCCAATCAGTGAACGCGCTAAGCTGGTTGATTAGGCCAATCCGCTGCGAGGTATGAGATGTGACAGGTTTCAATTTCATCGCGGGCCAAACTGCTTTGATGTCAAGCGGAAATCGACATCGGAAGTCAAAGCAAAAACCGCAGGCTGGGGATACCGACATGCTAATTCAAAACAAGAGCGGGGGATGAAATGTACGAGATTGTATAATAGAGGCATCGACTCAAGAACTCATTCGAATCACCAAAAATGTCCAGGTAAACCCTCTGCGAGGATTTAAGATTAACCTGGACTTGTGAAGATGCATACTCCCAAGCAGCCATAAAGATAAATAAGAGTTGAGTTGGTTTCGTAATTGTTGTATTTTTTCAAATGCCCAGGCCAGGCTAATCGCCATTTCATGTGAGACTATTTACGAGGTCTCGTGCCTCGTGTCAGTATATGAGGGGTGTTGCTTCATGTCACTCTTTTAATCTGCATTAAGTTAGAGATCTTGTTAAAGCTAGTTTCTGTTCGCCGTAGATCTGTTAGCTCATTCCATAATTTTCCTGTAGCATCAAGCTTCTCAAGCCATACTTTGTCGTACGTACTTTTGACAAATTAAAGGCATTTGAAAGTCGAAAAGAGTACGAAGATTCCCTAAGAGAGACGAGCTCCTCCAAATAGAGAGGCGTGTTATAGATAACATTTTGAAGACGTAATCGCCTGATTCGTAGTGAAAAAGAAGTTTAGATATGCCTAGTAAGTAATCATAATTACTATGGTAATCACGGTGGATGAATCTGAAGGCCCTTTCCTGTATCTTCCAATGGTTGTAGTGTTTTTCTGCTACACAATTGCCAGGCAGTCGAGCGGTAATTAGAACAAGAATGAGCCCTTCTCCTGGTTGAAAGACAATAGTATTTTGCGGCAATGTGCCCCCAGAATCTTCATAAGAACACAAATCACGTCCAGGAAAAGGAACAGCAGATCTTTAGAGATTCCTTCTGTTCGAGTTTAGGGACATGTAATTAAGAGACTATTACAAAGTGAACTGATACCTGACATTGGTCAACTTTTATGCGAATCATCCAAGTGGACTGGATCATGTCATCAACTATTCTCCTGACAGTTCAAATTGATTGTAATACAAGCGTCTAGTCCGTCATTCATAATTCATCCGTCGTCCATTAAAGAATATCCGCGTCCATAATCCAAAGACCTATTCCATATCCATATAACAGTATTAGCACCAAATTCAAAAGGACAATCATAGTATACATAAACATAGGCTAGTTTCTTGCAAGAGAGAAGCGGTCAACAGTTTTCAATGATGCCGACAAGACATCATGATGTTCCAAAAATATAAAATCCGTATCGCTGATCAGTATTCTTAATCCGTAATAATCGTTGTAAAGTCGTCATCTAGAGAATGTTGTATCTCAATCACGCTTTGATTGTGACTGTTCATATGAGCCCCATGAGGATCTTGAAGTACATGGGTTCATACGGCCCCTAGCCCCGGGTTAAGCTGTGAAGACCAGCTGTGAAAACAATAATTCGATATACCCATAAATGAGTTATACCCACAATGGCATAGAATCCAAGAATGCATAGCATCGATATCGTTATATTTGAAGCATTCACATTCGTTTGCAGTGTAACAGAAATTGAGGATTTCAAAAATTTTGTTTAGTTTGTTCTGAATGGATCTTCTGTGTCTCTTTTCAAAATGCCTAACTTCTGCATCTCGACCATGCTCGAACTTCTCCAAGTGTATAGAAAAGAAATCTGAAAATGTAGACAGTCAAGTTGTGATCAGCGTCATTCCTAACAAAGGCAGTTTATATGTTCGAACAGACGGTAAAACGACAAGTAACAGTATATTCAGACTTCATGGCTATATGTAGTATCTTAGCAGATGCCCACACTCCCAAGCAGTCATAAAGTTTAAATATAGCCGCGAGCGGCAATCCTCGGGTTGCAAGCACATATCGCAGGCAATGAACCAACAGCAGTAGTTTTAGAACTGGAAGCCACCCTATTTGGCAAAACGTCATTTCCTTCCTTTTAGATCTAACCTACATAGTTACCACTGAAGAACAATCTGTCAGTTCGCAAATTTGGGTGATTTACATCTGATAATAACGGGGAAACTATTGAAGCTACGTTAAAATGGTTAACATATTCCCGAAAGAGCTGCTCCTGGACAATATAATGCAACAAGCTGCATGGCTGTCGCTCCCATAGTTCTTGACGTTCCGTGTCTGATAAAAATCCAAGATGGCGGCCAAACGACGTGACCTAGGAGCAAATGTTTTGCATATTCGTGACCCTCATACCGCAATGCATATATGTGGTCACTTTCCCCGTCCAAAGCCGTAATTTGAAATTCCGACAATTTTGATTGGCCAATGGCGGCCATTTTAATTTACGGACCAACTTTTCAAATCGTAATCTGAGAGCCCCAGATCCATAGATCATGTGTACCAAGTTTCGAGTCAATCGACCCAGCGGTTCCAGAGAAGAAGATCTTGAAAGATTTTAGGGTAAATCCAAGATGGCCGCCAAAGCATCTGACCAATCAGCTTCTTCTTTGGGTATTCATTAGATCTAATGGGTTCAACTACCACGAACTCACCAAATTCATCATCGTTGTGTCCCATAACTTACATATAGTCACTTCCGCTATCGAAATCCGTTACATTAAAAATCCGATAATTGGCAAATTTGGGTGAAATGCAATGGCGAATAGCGGGAAAACTATTGAAGATAGGTGAAAACAGTTCACATATTTCCGAAAGAGCTGCTCCTGGACAATATAATACAACAAACTACAAGGCTGTACCTATCGTAGTTACAGAGATATAGGCTCTACAAGACGTGCTCCGTTTCTGACAAAATTCAAGATGGCGGCCAAACCACGTGACCGAGCACCAAAATTTTTGCATATTCGTGATCGCCATATCACAATGCATATGTGTAGCCACTTTCCCCGCCCAAATTCGTCATTTGAAAAACCGACAATTTTGATTGGTCAATGGCGGCCATTTTGTTTTACGCAGCAAATTTTCAAATCGTGTTTTGAGAGCCCCAGATCCATTGATAATGTGTACCAAGTTTCGAGTCGATCAGTCCACTGGTTCCAGAGAAGAAGATCTTGAAAGGTTTCAGGGTAAATCCAAGATGGCCGCCAAACCATTTGACCAATCAGCTTCTTCTATTCATATGCATTATAGCCCACACTCCCCTATACCTGTGTGAAGTTTCGGCTTCATCGGTTAAATAGCGGCCTGGATACTACTGATACAAAATTCGGCGGAATCATAATAATAATAATACCAATAAATATAGCCGCGAGCGACAATCCTCGGGTTGCAAGCACATATCGCAGACAATGAACCAACAACAGTAGTTTTAGACCTGGAAGCCGATTTGGTAAAACGTTATTTATTCCTTTTAGATCTAACCTACATTGTTACCACTGAAGAACAATCTGTCAATTCGCAAATTTGGGTGATTTACATCTGGGAATAGCAGGGATACTATTGAAGCTACGTTGAAATGCTTAACATATTTCCGAAAGAGCTTCTCCTGGATAATATAAAGCAACAAACTGCAAGGCTGTACCACCTATAGTTCCAGAGTTATAGACCCTAAAAGATGTGTTCATTTTTTGACAAAATTCAAGATGGCGGCCAAACCAACCACAAATTTTGCACATTCCTAATCGCCATATCACAATGCATATATGTAGCCACTTTCCCCGTCCAAATCCGTTATTTGAAAAACCGACAATTTTGATTGGTCATTGGCGGCCATTTTGTTTTACGGAGCAAATTTTCAAATCGTAATCTGAGAGCCCCAGATCCATAGGTCATGTGTACCAAGTTTCGAGTCAATCGACCCAGCGGTTCCAGAGGAGAAAATCTTTTTAGGGAAAATCCAAGATGGCCGACGAACCATCCGACCAATCGGCTTCTTCTTTTAACCCGATTTGGGGTGTATCGCAGCCTGGCGGGGGGGCGGAAAGTGCCCCCCCTATATATTTTCTCTACCACAAAGGCTAGAGCGCTGAAACTTACCACACAGTATCTTGGGTTCAAGCTCTACCGGAAAATGTAAAAAAAAATCCAAGATGGCCGCCATGATGACGTCACAGTGACGTAGTCATCTCGGAAGCCATTTTTCGGCCTTTTTGAGGTCGATTTTTCGAAATTTTCATTTTTCAGATTTTTCTCTCGAAAAAATCTAATAAAATAGAGAATAATTAGTTGTGCATAAATAAAATACTTTTCAGGCCTTTTATGCACGGAAAATGTGAAAAACATTGAGCGAAAAGATTGAAAAACACGACTTTCGCGGATACCACATGGCCGCCATTTTGAATTTACCCATGATCCTCTGCCCGGGGGTAAAATTAGGCTCAAAATGACCCCAATAAGATAAGCTTAAAAGTCACTAGGTTTCAGCCTCCTCGGTTTTGTCGTTTCGGAGCAGCAGAGAAAAGTTCACTAGGGGGGACTTTCCGCCCCCCCAGGCCAGGTAGGGTTAATATGAGCTAGATTCCACATTCCCCAATACCAATACCTTCATCGGTTGAACAACAGTACAGTTGACACCCAATCTGGCGGAATCACACATTAGCAATAACAATAGGTTTGCACGCCTGTGACTTGCAACCCTAATAATGTTCCTAATAAATGGATTTAGAGCTTCAAAAAACACTTTTTCTTGGTCAGCAGCACGTGGGAAACACGTTTCTGGCCTCTGTTTGTGCCCTAGACGGCTCCTTCATCGAAATCAAAATGTTAGTACGTTGAAATAAGTACAGAAAACGGTCCCTGGAGTCCAGACAAAGACCTGAATGGAGAAAGTTGAGCTTGGAATTTAGTCGCCTGGAGATAGTGCTTTTCACAGTGTGCTTTTGTGAAGTTTACTTTCAGCCATATGCTCAGACCTACTCAAATTTCACGTTCTACCATAGCTTCGGAACTATTAATACGATCATCCTGCAATTTCACTGCCATCATAGCAGTTATACAAGGAGTACCTATGCTAAAACTCAGAATAACCCGACTCGTTGTTTGTGTAATATTGAACAGAATTATACTTATCAAATTATGCGATTTTCGGCATTATTTGAAAATTTGACAATTTTGATTCCTCTATAGCGGCGAAACTATTGAACCTACGTTAAAAGGGTAGACACACTTCTGAAAGAGCTGCTTCTGGACAATATAATACTACAAACTATAAGGCTGTACCTATCGTAGTCCCAGAGATATAAGCTCTACAAGATGTGCTCCGTTTCTGACAAAATTCAAGATGGTGGCCAAACCACGTGACTGAGGACCAAATTTTTTGCATATTCATGATCGCCATATCGCAGTGCATATATGTAGCCACTTTCCCCGTCCAAATCCGTTATTTGAAAAACCGACAATTTTGATTGGTCAATGGCGGCCATCTTGTTTTACGGAACAAATTTTCAAATGCAAATCTGAGAGCCCCAGATCCATTGAGCATGTGTACCAAGTTTACGAGTCAATCGACCCAGCGGTTCCAGAGGAGAAGATCTTGAAAGGTTTTAGGGAAAATCCAAGATGGCCGCCGAACCATCTGACCAATCAGCTTCTTCTTTTGATATGCACTAGATCTCACATTCCCCAATACTTATGTGAAGTTTCGACTTCATCGGTTAAACAGCGGCCGGGATACAGTTGACACAACATCCGGCGGAATCACACATTAGCAATAACAATAGGTTTGCACGCCTGTGGCTTGCAACCGTAATAATGTCTTCATTTGAAAATATGACAATTTTGATTCCTCTATAGCGGCGAAACTATTGAACCTACGTTAAAAGGGTAGACACACTTCTGAAAGAGCTGCTTCTGGACAATATAATACTACAAACTATAAGGCTGTACCTATCGTAGTCCCAGAGATATAGGCTCTACAAGATGTGCTCCGTTTCTGACAAAATTCAAGATGGTGGCCAAACCACGTGACTGAGGACCAACATTTTTGCATATTCATGATCGCCATATCGCAGTGCATATATGTAGCCACTTTCCCCGTCCAAATCCGTTATTTGAAAAACCGACAATTTTGATTGGTCAATGGCGGCCATCTTGTTTTACGGAACAAATTTTCAAATGCAAATCTGAGAGCCCCAGATCCATTGAGCATGTGTACCAAGTTTCGAGTCAATCGACCCAGCGGTTCCAGAGGAGAAGATCTTGAAAGGTTTTAGGGAAAATCCAAGATGGCCGCCGAACTATCTGACCAATCAGCTTCTTCTTTTGATATGCACTAGATCTCACATTTCCCAATACCAATGTGAAGTTTCGACTTCATCGGTTAAACAGCGGCCGGGATACAGTTGACACAAAATCCGGCGGAATCACACATTAGCAATAACAATAGGTTTGCACGCCTGTGGCTTGCAACCCTAATAATGTCTTCATTTGAAAATTTGACAATTTTGATTCCTCTATAGCGGCGAAACTATTGAACCTACGTAAAAAGGGTAGACACACTTCTGAAAGAGCTGCTTCTGGACAATATAATACTACAAACTATAAGGCTGTACCTATCGTAGTCCCAGAGATATAGGCTCTACAAGATGTGCTCCGTTTCTGACAAAATTCAAGATGGTGGCCAAACCACGTGACTGAGGACCAAAATTTTGCATATTCATGATCGCCATATCGCAGTGCATATATGTAGCCACTTTCCCCGTCCAAATCCGTTATTTGAAAAACCGACAATTTTGATTGGTCAATGGCGGCCATCTTGTTTTACGGAACAAATTTTCAAATGCAAATCTGAGAGCCCCAGATCCATTGAGCATGTGTACCAAGTTTCGAGTCAATCGACCAAGCGGTTCCAGAGGAGAAGATCTTGAAAGGTTTTAGGGAAAATCCAAGATGGCCGCCGAACCATCTTACCAATCAGCTTCTTCTTTTGATATGCACTAGATCTCACATTCCCCAATACTAATGTGAAGTTTCGACTTCATCGGTTAAACAGCGGCCGGGATACAGTTGACACAAAATCCGGCGGAATCACACATTAGCAATAACAATAGGTTTGCACGCCTGTGGCTTGCAACCCTAATAATGTCTTCATTTGAAAATTTGACAATTTTGATTCCTCTATAGCGGCGAAACTATTGAACCTACGTAAAAAGGGTAGACACACTTCTGAAAGAGCTGCTTCTGGACAATATAATACTACAAACTATAAGGCTGTACCTATCGTAGTCCCAGAGATATAGGCTCTACAAGATGTGCTCCGTTTCTGACAAAATTCAAGATGGTGGCCAAACCACGTGACTGAGGACCAAAATGTTTGCATATTCATGATCGCCATATCGCAGTGCATATATGTAGCCACTTTCCCCGTCCAAATCCGTTATTTGAAAAACCGACAATTTTGATTGGTCAATGGCGGCCATCTTTTTTTACGGAACAAATTTTCAAATGCAAATCTGAGAGCCCCAGATCCATTGAGCATGTGTACCAAGTTACGAGTCAATCGACCAAGCGGTTCCAGAGGAGAAGATCTTGAAAGGTTTTATGGAAAATCCAAGATGGCCGCCGAACCATCTGACCAATCAGCTTCTTCTTTTGATATGCACTAGATCTCACATTCTCCAATATTAATTTGAAGTTTCGACTTCATTGGTTAAACAGCGGCCGGGATACAGTTGACACAATATCCGGCGGAATCACACATTAGCAATAACAATAGGTTTGCACGCCTGTGGCTTGCAACCCTAATAATGTCTTCATTTGAAAATATGACAATTTTGATTCCTCTATAGCGGCGAAACTATTGAACATACGTTAAAAGGGTACACACACTTCTGAAAGAGCTGCTTCTGGACAATATAATACTACAAACTATAAGGCTGTACCTATCGTAGTCCCAGAGATATAGGCTCTACAAGATGTGCTCCGTTTCTGACAAAATTCAAGATGGTGGCCAAACCACGTGACTGAGGACCAAAATTTTTACATATTCATGATCGCCATATCGCAGTGCATACATGTAGCCACTTTCCCCGTCCAAATCCGTTATTTGAAAAACCGACAATTTTGATTGGTGAATGGCGGCCATCTTGTTTTACGGAACAAATTTTCAAATGCAAATCTGAGAGCCCCAGATCCATTGAGCATGTGTACCAAGTTTCGAGTCAATCGACCCAGCGGTTCCAGAGGAGAAGATCTTGAAAGGTTTCAGAGAAAATCCAAGATGGCCGCCGAACCATCTGACCAATCAGCTTCTTCTTTTGATATGCACTAGATCTCACATTCTCCAATACTAATGTGAAGTTTCGACTTCATCGGTTAAACAGCGGCCGGGATACAGTTGACACAAAATCCGGCGGAATCACACATTAGCAATAACAATAGGTTTGCACGCCTGTGGCTTGCAACCCTAATAACAGTTGGGCTAGTTTCGTAATAGCTGTGTGTTTGAAATGTCCAGGCCAGGCTAATCGCTTTTTCATGTGAGGCTGTGTAAGCGGTCTCATGCCTTATGCCAGTATATGACGGGGGCTGCGTCATGTGACTCTTTTAATCTGCATTAATTTACAGATCTTGTTAAAACTAGTTTTTGTTCGCCGGTGATCTGTTAGCTGATTCTACAGTTTTGCTGCATAAAGCTCATCAGGCTATATTTTGTCGTACGTACCTTTGGTAAATTAAAGGCATTTGAAAGTCGAAAAGAGTATGGAGATTCCTTAAGAGAGACGAGCCCCTCCAAATAGAGAGTTTTTCGATAACATTTTGAAGACTACCTAACCGCCTGATTCGTAGCGGAGGAAGTTTAGATATGCTGAGCAGGTAATCATAATTCCTGTTGTAATCACCATGAATAAATCTATACTCCATTTCCTTGTACCTTTTAATCTTTTTGTGTTTTGTTTTCACTACAGAAGTGCCAGGCAGCAGAGTAGTAATTAAAATTCAATATGATGAATGATTGATAAACCACAAGCCTAGATGTTGTGTTCAGATATCTACCTGAACGTTTCAAAACATTTACGCCTTTCTACGTTTAGTGAGTATAGTCTTTGGTAGCTCCTAATAATTTTATATCATTTTCGCAGCTAATTTTGGAGTTTCCATGCAATTGAAAGACGTTATCTTCGTTTTTAGTCTTTTCTACCAACGGGTTAATTTGCCTTCATATTAGTCTTCTTAATCCAAAGTAAAACGTTATGACTATCTTGCTCTAGTGTTTTTATAACTGGTTCCAGATTTGAGTGTGAGAATGACTGTTTATCTTCATCTGCATAATTGTAAAGATGACAATGTTCTATTGTCAAAAGTAAAAAATGTCACCCAAGAAGATGTTGAGGAGTGTATGCCCCAAAACGGAACCTTGAGGTACACATTTTCTAAGGTTTTCCAAGTACTACACATCGATGTAATTTTAACACGCTGTCTCCTGGATCTCAAATAGAGAATGCAGTAGTAAACCGAAGTTTCAATAATATTGTAACATGCGAATGAGAAAACCCGAATATTAGCGCCTCTTGGCTATATCTCCATTACACAGACTTTGTCTGACCTAGCTGATCTGGGAGGGCGGATGTAAGAGCACTGAGATAATTGGTCCCATTCAACGCTTCAGTCATTACATAACCCTGTCTCTTCTTTTCTATACATCTCACGACCAGAATGAGTCCATCTCCTGGTTCCAAGACAATAGTATTTGTCCAGCCACGTGCCCACAGATTCTTCACAAAAACTCAAATGAAGCCCGGAAAAAGGAACAGCACCTCTCGGGAACCTGTCTCTTCGAGTTTAGGGACTTGTAATTAAGACACTATCACAAAGTGAACTGACGTTGGCCAACTGTTATAGGAATCATCCAAGCGGACTGACACCAGTATGATAATTTCGTCAAATTCTCTTCTAACAGTTCAAATTGATTGTAGGACTAGCTGTGAAAACAATAATCTGATATACTCATAAAAGAGTTACTCCACAATAACATTTTTACTTAAACATCCACATTCTTCTGTATACAGAAATGTAAGCATTTCAATATGTCAACTATTTTGTTTAGTTTGTTCTGGACATATCTTCTGCGTCTCCTCTCCCAATATAACTCCTGCATCTCGACCATGTTCAAATTTCCCCAAATGTAGAAAAGAAATCTGAAAATGTAGACAGTCAAGTTGTGATCAATGCCATTCCTAACAAAGGCAGTTTATATACGAACAGACGGTAAAATGACAAGGAACAGTATATCCAGATTTCATGGCTGTGTATGTAGAATCTTGACAGATGACTATACTCCCAAACAGCCATAAAGTTAAAGAACAGTTGGGTCAGTTTCGTAATTGTTGTGCGTTTGAAATGCCCCGACCAGGCTAATCGCTATTTCATGTGAGGCTGCATGTGTAAGAGGTCTCATGCCTCATGCCGGTATATAAGGAGCGTTGCGTCATGTCACTTTTTTAATGTAGACCAATGACAAAGAAAGAAGCTGCGGTGCCGACTACTTCGCTTCATCTGTCCTGTTCATATACTGGTTTACGCTGGTGTACCTTATCCGTATCTATATAATGACAATTTGTCTTTTAAGGGTTTATCCTCTCCTTATATCGGCATATGTCAACTACATTGCGCTAAACATCGTAAGTGTAATATTTCCTGAAAGTGTTTAATACATTAAAAGAACGGCAAGCTACCACATCTCGACAATGGTCTCTAAATCTAAGCACATGATTGACACCCTCTGCAGGATAGAAGTGGTTTATGAAATTATTGTTCGGAATTATCAAATTTTGAAAAGTGGGCAAAAGCTATTTTATTTCACATCACATTAATATTTACTAATTTATCATGCAGTTTTTGCAGAGAAATTGCATAAACAAAAAATTCGGAAAATCTAACCGACAAATCGACCAAAGATGCCGTTTTTGAAAATGACGTCATCAAAGCGGTCATCTAGCATTTTTTACATTTTCTGATGGAGCTTGACCCAAGGGTATAGTGTGGTAAGTTTCAGCCCCCTAGCTCAAAGGGTAAGAAAAATAATTAGGACGAGCCATTTCCCCCCCCCACCCCCCAAGGCCTGGACAGGTCCCAAAAAGCCCAGATCAGATAGGATTAATATAATATCTTAGCTTATACATGGCAGTTGTGTCTCCAACCAAATTATCAGAAAGAGAGGCATTAGATCGCATGATGAGAAAACGCAACGGTTTATAACGTTATTGAAGAATGCCTAGCCAGACACCAAACAAAAGCACAACTGTTAATTCTAATGAGATATATACGCAAAGACATCAATGCCATACTAATTACAAGCGTCAGACCCGTCATTCATAATTCAGCCGTCGTCCATTAGAGAATATCCGCGTCCATAATCCAAAGACCTATTCCATATTCCATATAACAGTATTAGCACCAAATTCAAAAAGACAATCATAGTATACATAAACATAGGCTTGTTTCCTGCAAGAGAGAAGCGGTCAACAGTTTTCAATGATGCCGGCAAGACATCATGATGTTCCAAAAATATGAAATCCGTATCGCTGATCAGTATTCTTAATCCATAATATTCGTTGCAAAGTCGTCATCCAAAGAATGATGTATCTCAGTCACGCTTTGATTGTGACTGTTCATATGAGTACCATCAGGATCTTGAAGTACATGGGTTCATACGGCCCCTAGCCACGGGTTAAGCGGAATTAGACACAAGTTCCGAAACGTAACGCCATAGATCTTGCACGCTACGCTCGTATTTTGCTATCAGCATGCGATATGTATCGCCAAGTTTGAGAAACTTTGAGTGGAGGCGCTTGGTGGTGTAGCCCTGTTTTATAAGTTTCTGCAACTATGTTTTGTGACGTTGATTAAAATCGTCACATTTAACACAGGATCTACAAAATTGCATAGACGGCTCAATGGAAAGTGATCATTTACCTCATAGCTTCCCCTTAAAGACATAACATGTTCCGATTAACCTAAGTAGTAGAGTAAACCTCAAATGGCGCGCATTGACCTCAGAAATTTGCATATTTTGTGGAGGTCACGTGGAGGTCACACAGCCAATGAGAAGCGAGTATTTTGACCTCTGACCAAAAAGCTACCTCCAGCACAGGAGAGTTCCAAATTTGCATATCACGTGACCCAGGTCAAAGATGTATTCCTCCGCGGTGATGCGGTCATGTCTGGCGGTGATTCGGTCTGCTTCCGCGGAGAAAAAACCCTCACATTACCCTCAAAAAAACCTCTAAGCCATATAATAATAATAAACATAATCTATAGGTGTTGTACCATGTTAATAGCATCAGTCTAGCATCTGTACCACCCTAGGGTCGAGCGTTTATTGTCCCGTGTATCTCCGCAGAAAATCAACAAACAAAATGGCGGCTCCAGGATGGCGTGGGGACGCCCTTTCCACATCACGGCGTCGATCATAGCGCCATCTGCACACACTGACGCAAGGGAGACAACTCGTGTGGCCCAAGGATATGGAAATAGCCGTTTTGGAGCTAGGGAGTTACTACTGGTCCAGTGGGGTCGAGTGATGTATCAATGTGAAGCCTATGTGAGGGGGCATCTGATGGGCTGGGTGTGGGGTTGAACTAGCGTCATTCTGCGCATGCGCGGTGGCCCAAGGGTATGGAAATAGCCGTGTTGGAGCTAGGGGAGTTACTACTGGTCCAGTGGGGTCGAGTGAGGTATCAAAGTGAAGCCTAGGTGAGGGGGCATCTGACTGGACTAGTGGGGTTGAACTAGCGTCATTCTGCGCATGCGCGGTGGCCCAAGGGTATGAACATAGCCGTGTTGGCATGTAGGGGAGTTACTCATGGTCCAATGGGGTCGAGTGAGGTATCAAAGTGAAGCCTAGGTGAAGGGGCATCTGACTGGACTAGTGGGTTTGAAATAGCGTCATTCTGCGCATGCGCGGTGGCCCAAGGGTATGGAAATAGCCGTGTTGGAGCTAGGGGAGTTACTACTGGTCCAGTGGGGTCGAGTGAGGTATCAAAGTGAAGCATTCGTGAAGGGGCATCTGACTGGACTAGTGGGGTTGAACTAGCGTCATTCTGCGCATGCGCGGTGGCCCAAGGGTATGGAAATAGCCGTGTTGGAGCTAGGGGAGTTACTACTGGTCCAGTGGGGTCGAGTGAGGTATCAAAGTGAAGCCTAGGTGAGGGGGCATCTGACTGGACTAGTGGGGTTGAACTAGCGTCATTCTGCGCATGCGCGGTGGCCCAAGGGTATGAACATAGCCGTGTTGGCATGTAGGGGAGTTACTCATGGTCCAATGGGGTCGAGTGAGGTATCAAAGTGAAGCCTAGGTGAAGGGGCATCTGACTGGACTAGTGGGTTTGAAATAGCGTCATTCTGCGCATGCGCGGTGGCCCAAGGGTGTGGAAATAGCCGTGTTGGAGCTAGCGAAGCCAATAATGGTCCAGTGGGGTCGAGTGAGGTATCAAAGTGAAGCCTAGGTGAAGGGGCATCTGACTGGACTAGTGGGTTTGAAATAGCGTCATTCTGCGCATGCGCGGTGGCCCAAGGGTATGGAAATAGCCGTGTTGGAGCTAGCGAAGCCAATAATAGTCCAGTGGGGTCGAGTGAGGTATCAAAGTGAAGCCTAGGTGAAGGGGCATCTGACTGGACTAGTGGGGTTGAACTAGCGTCATTCTGCGCATGCGCATAGACGTTTTGGGATGTAGGGGAGTCCCTAATGGTGCAATGGGGTCGAGTGAGGTATCCAAGTGAAGCCTAGGTGAAGGGGCATCTGATGGGTTGGGTGTGCGGTAGGAATATCATTCTGCGCATGCGCAGATGCAATGCGGAGCTCTCGTCCAATCAGAAGCGAGTATTTCAAATCCGCCACGGAGCTCTCGTCCAATCAGAAGCGAGTATTTTGACCCGGTGCATTATGGGACATATCCAAGATGGCGGCACGTATGTTCAAGATGGCGGCACATCCGGTGTCGAAAACTGGCCATTTTTGTCGGGATGTGGTCACCTAGTGTCGAAAACTGGACCCTGTATGGGTCCCGCTAGACGTGTTGGAGCTAGGGGAGCCACGAATGGTCCAATGGGGTCGAGTGAGGTATCAAAGTGAAGCATTCGTGAAGGGGCATCTGATGGGCTGGGTGTGGGGTTGAACTAGGCATTCTGCGCATGCGCAGTCTGGCCGTAGTATAGAAATAAACGTGTTGGGGTGTAGGTGGGCCCCTAGTGGGTCGATGGTATCGAGTGATGTATCCATGTGAAGCCTAGGTGAGGGAGTTACACTAGGGTGTCGTTTCCATTCTGCTGCGCAGGTCACGTGTGGGTTGTGACGTCACTTCCGGGTTTTTCACTAAAACTACCTCCAAACATAGAAGAGTTCCAATGTTTCCTCTTAGACGTCCGTATGTTCAACCCTCCGGGGTGTTCCCCCGCCCCGGCTCGCCCCGGCCCCGCAGCGCGAGCGCGCGCGCGGGTTCTCCGGAAGTGCGCGTCATCCCCGGCAGTGCCCGCGCGGACGCGGGTCAAAAGGTCAAAGGTCACCTCCAGGTCAGACGGTCCAATGTCCAATGAGACAATGTTGCGGCATCGCTATAGTCAGAGCTTGAACCCCAAAAAGGGGATTGTAAATGAACCTGGGAAGGATGGGCAGGTCCATTTGGACCAATCAGCGGTCGAGAAAAAAGAGCCAATCAGCGGTCGAGAAAAAGAACCAATCAGCGGTCGAACAATCAGCCAATCGAATTGGGGTACTCACGGTGTGTTTCGCTGACGTCCGCGCCTACATCTGGGTTCTTGTACACCCGGGTAATGTTTTCTAGACATGGATGGGTTACCTTTGGCTCCATTCTAGGCCACTGATTGGCTAATACGGTGTTCAAAACCAGTTTCATGCATTATGCTCATAGAACTTATAGTAATAATCTATACGTGTTGGACGAGTCTCTTCACTCACCGTATACACGTACCTCAATGAAATGTCCGCTCCAAACCTAGACCAAAAACACGTACTTGGTCTGTCGGCTGATTTCATTGGCTCTCTATTTTACTATAGTGCTCTTGCATTCTAACCTTGATGGGTTACCTAGAACTTATAGTCATAAACATAATCTATACGTGTTGGACGAGTCTTCACTCACCGTATACACGCACCTCAATGAAATGCCCGCTCCAAACCTAGACCGTACTTGGTCTGTGGGCTGATTTCATTGGCTCTCTATTTTACTATAGTGCTCTTGCATTCTAACCTTGATGGGTTACATTTTGGCCCCATCCTACACCACTGATTTCAGTTTGACTGAATCTCCATATTGGGCATTGATGCATTATGAATAAAACACACAAGACAGGGTTTTTTGGTGAGATCTCATTTTTTTTATTCAGCGAACAACAACAACGTGAGAACAACCACGTGAAAACTGAAGCCCAGAACAAGGGGCTTGTAATTAATTGAAGCCCAGAACAAGGGGCTTGCACATTGAAGCCCAGAACAAGGGGCTTGTAAACTTAAACCAAGAACAAGGGGCTTGTAATTAACTTAAGCCCAGAACGGGGCTTGTACATTGAAATGATGGGCGGCCCAGTCATAGACGAGTACATCGCGGTCCTCGGCCTTGGGGTACTCGTCAAACATCTGTACGATGGTAGATAAGGGTCTTCCCCGGCATCGATGGTACAGGTAAAACAAGCAATATTGTCCGCACACGCCACTGGTCAGGCTTTGCAACGTTTGACTGTTCCAACACCACGTCTCTGTGCCTTGATCCATGAAGTCTGTTAAATCGGGATGGAGGGGTGGCAGGCCGTACGGGTCAAAGTATTCGCCCTGCTGTTCTGTCAAGTACACGGCCACCCAGTGTTCACTGGGCCGATCCATCGGGTCCGTGTTGAGAACGTAAGCAGCAGGATACATACGGTCTAATGGAAACACATCTCGGGCGAACACCCCTTGAAAGACCATACGTGTCTCTGGGTCATTCTCCAGCACGGTGGTTATCTGGTCTGTATCCATGTTAGGTGGAGAAGTCACACAGGACGTTGCGCGCCTTGTCCACTTGAATGGCGTAGCAGATCACATTGACGGTGGTCGCCAGGGCTCGTGCAAAGTGGATTTCCAACCGTAAGTTGCCTTGCTTGGCCAGGGCCAGCTGATGGTCGTTCTCTAAGGTGGGGGTCAGATCGAAACAGAACAACGTGTATCCGTTCGCGTAGTCCTCCCGACTGATCATATTCCCTTCGTCCTGGTTGATTTGACCGGTGGCTGTAAACAGGCTCTGATAGGCTCGAATGGAATTCCTCCGCCCAAAGTTCGGTGTTAAGGCCGTGGCTGGCACCTGTTGTCCATCCACATGCAGGGCCACAAAATTGATGCCGAAATGTTGAAAGTCAAACGGATTCTCTGGGTAGGCTCCGCTGAAACTGGTATTTTCCACACAGGCCAGGAACAGGTTTTCTTTGTTGGCGCCCATATTTCCAGCAGGCACAGAGAACACTTTGGTTTGTATACGTCGGATAGGGTACTGGGCTGGTTTTGTTTCCAAGGCTTTCATGTGTCCCAATTGAACGGCTGGATTCGGTTTCACTTTTCGGACATACAGGACTGCGTCTTGGATGACAATCTTATAGTCCGCTGCATGCCCCTCTACGTTAGTGGCCATCAAGGCGAAGGTCGGAGGCGCCCGTATCAGTCGGATTTTGATGGGGATCTTGTTCAAGAGGTACCGGTCTTGCATGAACATGTCTGCGTGCAGTCGACCCATCATATTCACCGAGGCACTGTTCGCAGTGAAAGCCTTCCGTTTGTTATATCCCCCATTGTCCACCGTGTCCATGTGCTCGGGCGTGTCCTTGTAGAATAAAGCGGTTGTCAGCTGAGATTTTTTAGCCTCTCGGCCATACGACAACAGTGTCTCGATGTAGGCTCGATAGGGGTACGTGTTGGTGGAGTCACTGATCAGTTTGTCGCTGAGAAAAATATCCACCTGCTGAAACATCGAGTGCAGCCAGAGATTCGTCGGGCCCACCGTTGCTTGGTCAGCGATTCTGGTGCCAGCTCCATTGACCACCTTGGCTTTCACATACAAGTAGGTATGGGCTAAATCCACATAGGCCGTATCCGCATTACTGATGGTGAACTCGATGGGCCCGGTTTCGTTGATGCTGGAGAGCGGGAGATGCTCCACCCATAATCCTTGTTCGACACTGGTCTGTGTGGGCGGCACGGTCCACAAATCAAATTCACTGTTGGTGGAGGGGCAGGACTCGGCGTGGATCAAGGACATGTTTTAAGAAAAGATATCCTTTGTCTTCTTCGATGTGCGTCGTCGCTGGGTCGGTCGTCGACTGGTGCGTGGTCTCGGTGGGGCAGCTCTTTTATTCCCTACGGTGCGTTGTGCTTTGGCCACCAAGACGCCTCCCGCTTCTTTGGCCCGCCGTTTCAAGGATTCTTTGGGTGCCGTACCCCCCAAGACATCACCGGCCACTTGCAGTCCACTGCGTACCGCTTGTTTGCCCATTGCTTTCACCCCACGCGTCACCAAGGGCAGGAACGTTTTCACAATGCTGCCGAGTATGTTCCCCAGTCCATGTCCTCGTTGCATGCGTGCACCGCTAAAGACCGGAAAGCCACCCCCGGCCTGTTGGGCATAATAGTCGGCATAGCTGCGTGCATCGCACTCGTAAGGTACTTTCATTATGCAAAGTGGGGAGCACGTGCTTGTCGAAAATGAAGTGTCAGCACCACTTTTCCTCGTTCGAATGCCACCGGTCGTCCCGTGTCATCTCTTATATCCACCGTGATCGTGTTGATGTCAGTTTGTCGTACGGGCAAGTAGAGCATGTGGGTGAAACTGTGGGTGACTTGACCTCCATACGTCTTTTTAATGGGGACCACCCGTAACAGAGGTGTGTTGATATCGCCCACGATGTGGTTGTCCACCACGTCCGAGTAGACGTAGAGTCCGTACATACCCGACTTCATATCCATCGGCATCTCGCCATGGTGTTCGGTGGGACCAGCGAACGTCTTTAGATCGAAACCCAGCATTTGCTGTAGGATAGGACTCAGTACGACACTCGCCTTGCCGGTCACGATAAGCTCTGCCTTGTCGTTGTGTGCGTTGTAATCGAAGTCCACGTGATTCTTGAAGGGATAGGCTTTGATGGGTTTTGAAGTATTCGTCACCTCCCGTAGCGCCTTATAATGCAACAGTCTTGACAGCCCACCCATGAACTCCTTGGGGGTATCGTATTGGCCTTCGGGCAGGGTGAGTCGGGTGTTTTTGCCTTCGTAGGTCACCTCGTACCAGACTTCATTGGCTCGCACGTTGTACCACGAGTATGGGTATTGGATATCCACGAGGCCACATTCCCAGCGTCCAGGTAAATGCAACGGTTGCGGTAACTGGGTGACGTACTTGGCCACGGTGTTGTCAGGAAACACATCCAGCGAACTGTTACTGGGTAGGGTCAGGTAAAACATGGCGACTGAGCTGTCCTGCTGCTGCTGTTGGATTTAATAGGTGTTCCAGGCCTTGGGCGGTTGCGTCCGGCGTCGTGTTCGTCGCGTTGACTTGCTACGTGTCACGGCTCTGGAGATGTGGGGTGTCCTGATCGAGGGTGGTTTTTTAAAGGTCTGAAAAGAAGGTGCCCGTTGTGGTGGTGGTGGAGTTTTGGGGGTGACTCCGGTTCCCAGTCGGCTTCCCAAGAAGGTTGTGGTGAGAGTCGTGGTGCACGAGTCGGTGAGTCACGCTGCATAAGGCCCAGCGGTGGGGTTTCCCACCAATTCCTGTGGTACATGCATGTCTTTCAAGCCTTGAGCGAAGACCTCCCATCCTCGAGGATCCGTGTGCGATCTGCGTTGACGCATCAGATCATTCACTAAATCCGTCATGTGGGTCCCGGGGACCACCTGATTCTGTACCAGGAGTTCGCCTTTATCATTCCAAGTCATGTTAGGATTCTGTTTCATCCGTTGTAATACCAGGGCAGCTTGTTTCTTGAACGATGCAGGTACACTCTTCAGCACTTCGTCTTCCACCCACTGTGGGGCTGTGGGGGCTACCCCACCCGGCTGTTGGAACGGTGCTGAGGTCGGCGGTCTGTCACGTGGTGGTGGTGGTGGTGGTGGTGGTGGTGCTGTTGCTGGGGTAGAGCGGGTTTTGTATTGGTCCATGAACGTCATGTACCGTTGAAGCGTCTCATTGTACCGTTGTACTTTCTCACTGTCGCTTAACCCCGGTCTCTGTAAGATCTGTTGCATCTCTCCATCGAGGGTGTTTATGGTCTTCACCGTAGGTGGGACAGGGTAGGGTGATTGGAGGTTTTGCAGGAACCGTGGTTCGACGAGGACCATTTTTTTCGTGTGGTTCATTGTCGGCCGAAGAGTCCACCCAATACTGGACCCAACACAGAAGCGGCCAACGGTGCTAAGATGGCCCCGAGAAAGCCGCCTTTCTGTAACACCTTTTTCTTTTGTGTTTGAGGGACCCGCTTCTGGACTAAGGTTCGGAGACCTGTCTTATGCTTGGCCAACTTGGTCTTCTGAGCCGGAGTCAGTGGTACGTTGCCTTTTAACAGGTTGTACCCGATCTCGCACAGACAGCGTACAAGGTCAGGGTCCGCACCGCGTACAATGGTTCGGACTAACTCGGGTGGGGCCGTCTTCAATACACGGAGCGTGGGAGCGTGCTTCCGTACTCGCGCAGACATCCTGTACAACTAATGCCAGAACCCACAACGCTGCTCCTTTTATCTACCTCAGAGACAAAGTCAACCCTGCTGTGGTATTCATTCTTTTTATTATTCCCCATCATCAAACACACAGACCCCAGCTGGGGGAGCCACTGTGGGTGTGTTTACATTATTTTTGCATGTACACGTGGTGGGCCTCTCCGGGAAAGATGCCGGTCCGTAGTCGAAGGTGGTCGGGGGTGTCTTGCTTGAGGTCGAAGAGCATATACCCGTGCTGAGGGGTTGTGGCATCTTTAAAGGCTTCCAACGCAAACGGTGTGCGGCCGGGATATATCTGTCTCGCCAGGTGCAGCAGTTGAGTGGTATCTCTCGGGTTTTTGAAGACCACCAGGTAGTGGGCATTTAAGCTGATATTCCGATGTTCTTTGTTTTTACTGAACAGATTCTGCACAATGTAGATGATGCTGAGCCGTCGATGATGGCTGCCTTTGGTAAAGAGTTGGGTGACCCGCGCATCCGTCTCCGCCATGAGATCATCCAGAACCACCAAGGTGTCGGGTTCCAAATCGGCCAGGTTGGGTAGGCCTTCCACGAACGTGATGTGGGGCATTGCTGCATACGCTTCCTGCCATTCTCCGTAACACCACACGACTCGAGCAATAGATGGGGTGATCATGCTGTGCGTTTTGCCGGAACCCGTCGGTCCTGCGATGACGCAAGTGAAGGGATGCTGCCACCCAGGGTCCATGGTTCGAGGTGTATCCGTTGTCGTGGTAACCCGCTCTTGTAAATTTCGTACGAGTGAACTGGAGTGGTGGTGGGTACAACGTCGGTCGTCGTTGTCTGTTCACTGTCAGGGATGGTGCTGGGGGTGGGTACAACGTGGGTCGTCGTTGTCGGTTCACTGTGAGGGATGAAATCCGGTGGGTGTTCAGACGTAGTGGGCGTACTTGATGTAGGTGTAGAGCTTACACTCGACGTGGCTTGTACACGGGGTGTGGTGGTGGTGACTGGGCTCGATACGACTGGTGCTCTCTGTAGACCGGTTTCACTGGTGCCTGGTGTTCTCAGTTGGTTAAGTAACGTGCTGACATAGGCTACGTCGTAAAACACATCTCCGTACAACACACTCAGCAGGGTTAGCAATAGCACCCCAAAGCCCACTTGTGCTTTGCGCGTTTTGGGAGACGCTGTGTTCAGAGGCAGCTGCTGTTTGTCCATAGCACTGTGGTCGGACGTGGAATGAAGGAGGACGGCAGTGGTGTCTGGCTTTATAGTCATTTCACCGGGTTGGCCGCGACCCAGGAATTGAAGGAACTGGGCCAACCTTGCCATTTCACGAAATGAAACAGTTTGCCACGTCGACGTTCCGTTTTCAAAATCTGCTCCACCGTGTAGTAGTCTTGCTGTGTTTTTACAACAGGCTGTAATTCCGTCTCGTAAAACGTCCCCAGCAACGTTTCCCCTTGGAGATCTTCCAGTTCATAGACTCGCCGCTGTCGGGGTAGGCGCCGTTTAATCAGGAAGTGCTCATCGCTCCAGTTGGGCAAGTAACTTTTCTCGAACTTGCCCTTGACTTTACTGATCCGTACAGGGTCCCCGACCTTGTACACCGCCTTCGTCGTTCGCTGCGATGGCCTGGGGTACAAGACACGCCGGACTTGGGCTTCATTGCGTTGGGTCACGGTAATGGGGGCTCTCTCTATACTCCGATGATAGGCTCGATTGTAACCCCTCACCAGTTTCGGGAGAACGTCGATGTACCGCCTTGTATTCTTATAGGTGAAATATTTATACATGCGGCCTTTGAATGTCCTGTTGAACCTCTCCACCACGGAAGCCTTGGTCTCGTTGTACGTATGGAAGAAAAACACCTTCTGTTTCTTGAGAAAGGCTTGGAACGGTCTGTTGAGGAATTCCGTGCCTTCGTCGGTTTGCAAATACAAAGGTTTGCGCCCGGTCTTGAAGATGTCTTTGAACGCCGCTATGAGATTTGCCCCGTTTTCGTCCGGATGGGTACCACCCACGCATACTTGGATAGGATATCGATGCACGTCAAGATATACCGATTCTCATCGTTGTGTTTGGCAAAGGCGCTCATATCGACCAAATCCGCTTGCCACTGGGCATCTATTCCTCCCACGATGACCCGGTTCCGTAGAAAATGGCGACGGACAGATCGATGTAAGGTATAGGTGTCTTGTCTTCTTAACCAATCTCGGACTTGGGCACGTTGTATCCCCTGGGGTTTGGCCGCTCGATAGAGAGCCGACAATGCACTATAGGCCGCCGGACAGTCGGGACTGTAGTATAAGTTATCCAGCACCTTCTCCCAGCGCTTCATGATGATGCACCCTGGCTCTATCGTTTATTTATAACGGGTATATCTTGGGCCGGAGTTTCTTTCTGATTTTCTTCGTTGGCTTCTGCCAGCACAGTGTCCATGGTAAATGACCAGTCCAACTCGTCTGATGACCGCTTGATAAGCACTTGATCCACATCTACCACGGCATCTTCCAATGCAGACCATAGATCAGGGTGAAGGGTAAAATGCACTGTACCCCATCTAGCCGAGCCAATTGAGCAAAGAAAGGGCCGCGTCGGATGTACACATCGTGACACAAGTGAATGAGGTCGCCGTCCAGTTCACCAGACAACACCCGTTTGAATTTGGTCCAGCCCTCTCGGGACAGACGAATGTGAGCCGGGCACGGTTGTGTAGGGTCCGTGTCTCCCACCTCCTCCATGGTATCGACCTTATCCGCATACACGTGCAGGAAACCCTCGGGGGTCAAGCTGAGATACGCCAGGATCATATGCTCCGCCATGGTCAGTACGTGAATGGTACCAGAGTTGACTGTTTCTCGTATTTATAGGGACAACCCCGTGAGATCAAAAGGATCAGGTGGCCATATCACTGGGCTGGTTGAGTGTAGCCGGGTAATCAATGGCATCGTCGTCGGGTTCATGTAGTTGTTCATTGGGTTCTGCCGCCGATTCTCTCAGGGCACGAGCCCACTCCAACTCGTCTGATGACCGCTCGTCCGGTGTAAAGAGCTGGTCCACGATAGACACCACTTTCTCGAAGGCTGTCCACATATCGGGGTCTAGGGTGAAGCTTCGCGTAGCATCTTGGTAGCGGCCCAGACGTGGGAAGAAAGGTCCACGGTATACGTAGATGGCATTGTCTATGTGGATGACGTGTCCATCGAGCTCGCCGCTCAGCACCCGTTTAAATTTGGTCCAGCCGTCACGGTGTAGCGTAACCGTATTCGATACGGTCTCAGCGGGCGACCAGCAAACATCTCCACGGTCTTCCACGAGGGTGACTTTATCTTCATAGACGTGTAACCCCACCCGGGGTGTAAGGGGCAGGATGGCTCGTAGGACGGGTGACATGCTTGGTCCAATGTCGAACGGTGAATGACACACACTCTGTCTGACCCTCGTATTTATAGTCCCCACTGTCAATACCACAGCGCCAGGGTCAATAGGGCACAGACTAGTGTGAGGCCAACCAGCCGGCGCTGGTTCCGGCGTGAGCGCTCCTGGTCCATAGCGCGAGCATCAAGGATGGCTGTCATAGTCCAGTAGTGGTGAGTGATGGCACGCCTCTCCATCGAGTGCACTCTGTGGAGGACCGCTTCTGTGAACTCGTTCAGGATCTGGCGTCGTCCCTCGTTGTCGTCGCCATCTGCAAACATGGACCGGACCACTGCTCGGTAACCCGTGAATGAATTCACCGCGGTGGCATGCTGTAAAATGCGAGTCGCACAGGGCTGGATCTCCGTCATGGCTCTGCAACCGTAGAAATGAAGGTGTGTGATCCCGAGGGACGTGTTTTATAGACCATGTCACACATGCGCGCCTAGCTCTACGGGTGTAGTCCGTGATACGTACTATTCTGATGGGTTAGTCCAAAATAGAGAGCAACAACAACAACACAGATTACAGATCAATCCTTTTATTATGCGTGAACATCATAGGAATGCATGTACTGACCTGTCTGTGGGGGTTTCCCACAATGACGTTCACCTTCGTGTCTTTTCGGGTACGTCCGTGTCTTTTCGGGTACGTCCGTATCTTTTCGGTAAAGTCCGTGTCTTTTCAGTAAAGTCCGTGTCTTTTCGGATCGGTGACGTCCGTGTCTATCATCTGGGCACTTCGCGTCTGCGCCTGCATTGGGTATGTATAAGGGTCTTCATGCGTGCGCGCGCGCAATGCGGCTCAGTCGTACACCAGTACACCAGTCTCGATCCTCGACTTGGGGTAGAATGTGCTAAAAATAGATCACCAGCTAGCGTGCTATAAAAGGGAAGCGGCCTGGCCGTTTCATCAGACACTCTGTCAACCACCAAGATGTTCACTTGCACAACTTGCCAGAAGCAGTTTACTCGTCTAGACAATTTACGTCGCCACGACACGGCCGCCCACAACGATGGACTGTATACTTGTATAACCTGCGCACGGTCATTTAATCGGGAAGATGCTTTACAGCGCCACGAACGTTCATTCCACGAGGGCGCGACGAAACAATGTAAGGACTGTGGTCAACTCTTCAAACGACGCAGTCAGTTGCTGCGACACCAACGTTTGATTCATGCCCCGTCTCCACGGTTTTGGCGACAACTTCCTACTGAAGAGGAGCCGCGGAAGGTCAGACCCAGTGAAGATAAGCCCGGGGAGACGAACGCCACTGGTGATGCGATGACGGAGAGCCCGCCTATACCCACAGTTGGGTAGAGCCTGGATTTCCAGCCGGACCCCACCGTTACGGTTTCGAGTGATACGTCATACATCGAACATTTTCTGGACGAACCCATAAATGTTCCTAGCGATCTCTTACCCGAATATCATCCAGAGAGTGACATCTCTCGGCGCCATTGGACCATGACACGGCACTGTTTCCACCGTCATCGCCCTATTCAAGATATCTACAATTTCCCACTGACCAAGCTCACCCGTCTACGCAGCTACGTGGAAACCATCTTCAATGACCAACCTACAGCCTTCACGTTAAATGTAGCATTTGGGTACATCTTATGCCATAAGATGACGGATGAATTGCGCTATTTCTATTCCAGTGCCATCAACCCAGTGTACGACCAACCGTTTACCATCATTAACCGGAGGTCACTAGAGATGATGCTGGACCAAGTGGAACAATTGGATGTCTTGGGATGAGCCCAACAACAACGACCCAACACCAAGTGGACAGTGAAGAGGGTGACCAATGTTACATTTTTCCCTACCAAGGTGATTCACCACAGCCATCGGTTGAATGCGTCACTCGTGCACTGATGAATACCATAACATACCGTACATGTCTACATGCTGATCATTGACTTGAGCTCAGTAAACATTAAATGTGACGGTGCGTTAAAACATGGTGTTTGATATTTCAATTTTGTTTTGCTGTGAACATACTAAACATACCCAGGGCGGCTCCCCCAGCCTGGGTATGATGTAACATTGGGGATAATAAACTGTATGAACATTGCTGAACTTGTCGTTATTCATATTGGACCGTCTGACCTGGGTGTGACCTTTGACCTTTTGACCCGCGTCCGCGCGGGCACTGCCGGGGATGACGCGCACTTCCGGAGAACCCGCGCGCGCGCTCGCGCTGCGGGGCCGGGGCGAGCCGGGGCGGGGGAACACCCCGGAGGGTTGAACATACGGACGTCTAAGAGGAAACATTGGAACTCTTCTATGTTTGGAGGTAGTTTTAGTGAAAAACCCGGAAGTGACGTCACAACCCACACGTGACCTGCGCAGCAGAATGGAAACGACACCCTAGTGTAACTCCCTCACCTAGGCTTCACATGGATACATCACTCGATACCATCGACCCACTAGGGGCCCACCTACATCCCAACAGGTTTATTTCTATACTACGGCCAGACTGCGCATGCGCAGAATGCCGCTAGTTCAACCCCACACCCCACACCCAGCCCATCAGATGCCCCTTCACGAATGCTTCACTTGGATACCTCACTCGACCCCATTGGACCATTCGTGGCTCCCCTAGCTCCAACACGTCTAGCGGGACCCATACAGGGTCCAGTTTTCGACACTAGGTGACCACATCCCGACAAAAATGGCCAGTTTTTGACACCGGATGTGCCGCCATCTTGAACATACGTGCCGCCATCTTGGATATGTCCCATAATGCACCGGGTCAAAATACTCGCTTCTGATTGGACGAGAGCTCCGTGGCGGATTTGAAATACTTGCTTCTGATTGGACGAGAGCTCCGCATTGCATCTGCGCATGCGCAGAATGATATTCCTACCGCACATCCAACCCATCAGATGCCCCTTCACCTAGGCTTCACTTGGATACCTCACTCGACCCCATTGCACCATTAGGGACTCCCCTACATCCCAAAACGTCTATGCGCACGCGCAGAATGACGCTAGTTCAACCCCACTAGTCCAGTCAGATGCCCCTTCACCTAGGCTTCACTTTGATACCTCATACGACCCCATTGGATCATTATTCGCTTCGCTAGCTCCAACACGGCTATTTTCATACCCTTGGGCCACCGCGCATGCGCAGAATGGTGACAACGCACGAGCCGCTAGTCCAGTCAGATGCCCCTTCACATAAGCTTCACTTTGATACCTCACTCGACCCCATTGGACCAGTAGTAACTCCCCTACATGCCAACACGGCTATGTTCATACCCTTGGGCCACCGCGCATGCGCAGAATGACGCTAGTTCAAACCCACTAGTCCAGTCAGATGCCCCTTCACGAAGGCTTCACTTTGATACCTCATACGACCCCATTGGACCATTATTGGCTTCGCTAGCTCCCAACACGGCTATTTCCATACCCTTGGGCCACCGCGCATGCGCAGATTGACGCTATTTCAAACCCACTAGTCCAGTCAGATGCCCCCTCACATAGGCTTCACTTTGATACCTCACTCGACCCCACTGGACCAGTAGTAACTCCCCTAGCTCCCAACACGGCTATTTCCATACCCTTGGGCCACCGCGCATGCGCAGAATGCCGCTATGTTAACCCCATTAGTCCAGTCAGATGCCCCTTCACATAAGCTTCACTTTGGTACCTCACTCGATCCCATTGGACCATTATTGGCTTCGCTAGCTCCAACACGGCTATTTCCATACCCTTGGGCCACCGCGCATGCGCAGAATGACGCTAGTTCAATCCCACACCCACCCCATCAGATGCCCCTTCACCTAAGCTTTACTTTGATACCTCACTCGACCCCATTGGACCATTTGTGGCTCCCCTAGCTCCAACACGGCTATTTCCATATCCTTAGGCCACACGAGTTGTCTCCCTTGCGTCTATGTGTGCAGATGGCGCTACGGTCGACGCCGTGATATGGAAAGGGCATCCCCACACCATCCTGGAGCCGCCATTTTGTTTGTTGTTTTCTTGCGGAGATACACGGGACAATAAACACTCGACCCTAGGGTGGTACAGATGCTAGACTGATGCTATTAACATGGTACAACACCTATAGATTATGTTTATTATTATTATATGGCTTAGAGGTTTTTTTTAGGGTAATGTGAGGGTTTTTTCTCCCCGTGACCTCCCTACCGCCTCGTTTGCTCCCTTGCGCCGCCATTTTGAACCCACCACCACCACCACCCACAACCCACCATTTTGAACCCACCACCACCACCATCCACAACCCGCCATTTTGAACCCGCCACCACCCAGCCCATTAGATGCCCCTTCACATAAGCTTCACTTTGATACCTCACTCGACCCCATCGGACCATTTTATCTAGGGACTATTTTTTCTCCGCGGAATCGGGACCGAATCACCGCCAGACATGACCGCATCACCGCGGAGGAATACATCTTTGACCTGGGGCACGTGATATGCAAATTTGGAACTCTCCTGTGCTGGAGGTAGCTTTTTGGTCAGAGGTCAAAATACTCGCTTCTCATTGGCTGTGTGACCTCCACGTTTCCTCCACAAAATATGCAAATTTCTGAGGTCAACGGGACTCAATTTCCGTAGAGTATACTACTTAGGGGGCTGAAACTTACCACACTATACCCCTGGGTCAAGCTCTACCACAAAATGTTAAAAAATCCAAGATGGCCGACTTGATGAAGTCAGAGTGACGTCATTTTATAGTAGATTATAAATGTACTAAATATTGAATATAGTCTTTCCTCTGAAAAGACTCTTGTGGATATTTAACTGCGAATCTCTTCTATTTAGTATAGATTATAAAAAGTGCTAAATATTGAATATACAGGGTGTTCCAGAAGTCTTGGTCACATTTTGACATTGAATATATTGAAAACTATTGAGGATATACAAATGCATATGGCAACATCATTAGCATTACACAAAACTTAATGACTTTCATTTTCAAATGGTACCAGTTTCATCTTACTACCATTCATGGCTCAGCAGATACGAGGATTTGAAATGTGACCAAGACTTCTGGAACACCCTGTATTGTCTTTCCCAGACGCCAGCTACATATTTAAGTGCGAATCTTTTCTAATTAAATGATATTATCAAAGTGCTAAATATTCAATATATTGTCTGTTCTCAGACGTCAGCCACATATCTATGTGCCAATCTATTCTAATTAGATAATATTATAAAGGTGCTAAATATTGAACATATTGTCCTTTCTCCGACACGGTGTTACAGATATTTTAATGCGAATATATTCTAATTAGACTAGATCATAAAAGTGCTAAATATTAAATATAGATGATATTAAAGTATCCCACTTTTCTGCCTACTGCGGAGTTTAGCAAAAATATCTGCACAATATTGCCAAGTATGCTATATAGCACCATGTTAAAGCATAGGAAATTTGAAAAGTAGCTAAAAAAAAGCCAATCCTGCACCTAACTCGACGGTAGTGGGACGCAAGGCTTAGTTTAGGAGATAGAGGATGGGGCTTAGTGCCGTGGGGTTTGGGACAACTTTTCGAGCTCTAGGGAGGTGAATGGGTTGGAAAAATGCAATATGATGTAAACTCACGAATACATGAGGCTAGGGGGTCGGGCGAGTTTAGGAGACAGAGGATGTAGCTTGGTGTCCCGGGGGTGGGGACATATTCCCCGAGGGTAGTGGATGGGTTGAATACGTGTAGTATGGTGTAAGCTCCAGGAATATATGAGGTTAGGGAGTCTGGCGAGTTTAACAGATAGAGGACAGAGCTCGGTGCATCGGGGGTGGCGACATGCTCCTGATGGTAGTGCATGGGTTGGGTAACCACAAAGTGTAGCATGATGTAAGCTCCCGGAATATATAAGTTAGCATTATTAATCAAGTAGAGGATCATGAATCTGTTATCAATTCAAAATGACGGCCATGCGAAGAGAAAAGTGATGTTTTCTCTTCACTTAAGCTTTTCTGGGGGGGGGGGAATGTACACAACATACAACTTTACAGATAGTTTATTCACTAATTTATCAAGTGGTATTTGCTCAGATAATTGCTTAATTGAAAACTAATCGAAAAATTTACCGAAAATACCCCCTGAAAAAAAATCAGCTCCCTAACTAGACCAGACCAAATGCCCGAGACAATCATTTAAATTATATCTCAGCATCATTGTTGCTTTATCACGAACTTAGATAATAATAATGTTGTCTGTATGGCACAGTTCTGTGTACCATCAATGGAACTAGTGTCATATGGCGGTGTGATAGCTACGAATGTCTTGGTAATTAGTGTCCCTTTTCATATTTTTTTCTGTTCTATTGCAACCAAGGACGGACACTTGTCCCCAATGTGGAGGAAAGTGTCCTAGCTGGGTTAGAAGATAGGGGCGTACACACTTAACCAGCGGACATTCTTAGCTGCTCCACACCGGGACAGATTGAGCTGTGTGAGTGGCCAAATGCAATGCACATGTGATTTTATTTACCTATATATCTTATATGCAAAGCTGTTTTAGGTGTTCCCTCAAAGTATCTACCAATTCCATACAATGAGCAAATTACGCGGAATTCTAATAAAATTTACATAATTGCTACGCTATGCATTTC
>JAVTVY010016965.1:0-67918 GCA_036873755.1 Hanleya hanleyi | reverse complement strand
ATTTACTATCTATTCTGGTTTTAATGATAGAATTCAGTTCTTTGGTTCTTAGTCCTATATGCACGTCAGGTGCAGTTTTGGTGAGGCTGTCTTTGGCTGTCCTATCGGCGGCTTCATTTCCCCTAACGTCCACGTGGGCGGGTATCCAAGCTAAAATGGCGTCAATGTCATTGTCTCGTATTTGTGTACATAAAATTTCTATTTCGTGTATGAGGTCAGGTCTGCTGTCAGATTTGGAGTTCTTTATAGATACCAGTCCGCTTAAGGAATCGCTAAGAATAACGGTGGAAACAGGTCGGTTCTGAAGAACCCATTCGAGAGCCTTGATTATGGCGACTAATTCAGTGGTGTATACAGACATATTGTCTGGTAGTTTGAAACCTTCGTGAATGTCGAGTTCTGGTATAACGAATGCAGAACCTGTATTGTGACTTGTGTTTTTGGAGCCGTCTGTATATATTTTCAAGCGATTTTTCCAATGTGTGTCAATATATTCGAGGGCAGTGACCCTTATATGCTCTGGGTTGTCCTGTTTGGTGATGTAGCTATGTATATTCGTGTCCACGTGTGGTGTGATTAGTTGCCATGGTGGTCTATTGACCTTGTCAGTGTCAGAGATACAAGAGATAGGGATGTCGTGTTCTTGGAATAGCCGTTCTATCGTGTAACCGAATGGTGCGGAGTCTTTTTCCCATTTCCTTTTTAGGAATTCGTATTCGGTTTTTGGGCCAAAAATTTTGTGGCATGGGTGGTTTTCGCCCTTGGCTATTGTTTTCCCTGCATATTTCATTGACAGCTCTTCTCGTCTTAAATGTAAGGGTTTTTCATTAGTTTGTATTTGTAGACTACATAATGGAGTTCCTTTGAACGCCCCGGTGGCTATTTTTAATGCCGAATACTGAATGCTGTCTATTCTTTTCAAATGGGTCTTGCATGCTGATTGGTAAGCGATTGAACCATAGTCTATTTTGGATCTGATGAGTGTTTGATATAATTTGATTAAGCTATGTTTATTGGCCCCCAGTTGGTACCCGATACGCATCTCATAAGGTTCAGGTCCTTGTCACACCGAATAATTAATTGGTCGATGTGGTCTTTCCAAGTGAGTTTTCGGTCGAAGATCATTCCTAGGTATTTGACACTATTCTTAAACTCGATTTTCTGGCCTCCTAGTGATAGCGTGATGTCTGTGTTTTGTTTATTTGAGAATAGTACACCGGTAGTTTTGACAGCTGAAAATTTGAATCCCCATTTATCGGCCCAGTCGCTGACTGTATTTAGTACTTTTTGCATTATACTTGTTAATTTTTTATCGAGCCAGCAGATTTCCACATGGCAGCATCATCAGCAAAAAGTGATTGTTCAATTTCAGGATGTTTTGTGTCAATTTCGTTGGCCAGGCCATTAATCAGGATGTTAAAAAGGGTGGGGCTTATGACGCTGCCCTGTGGGGTGCCGTTATCTAGCTGGTGGTCCATGGACATGGTGTTACCAATACGAACTTTGAAGTTTCGGTCATTTTTTATCCAGTGTTGTATCCTGCCCTTAATTCCTAGGTTGTTTAATTGGGTGATAATCCCGTCCTGCCATACAAGGTCAAACGCCTTTTCTATATCCAAAAAAATGCCTAATGTATATTGGTGTTTGGCATTACCCTTTTTGATTGAGTGTTGGAGTCTGGCTATGTGGTCTAAAGTACTTCTTTTTTTCCGAAAACCGCTTTGTGTTTTGTTTAACAAGTGGTTGCTTTCCAGGTGATATTCAAGTCTGTTTTGACCATGGTTTCCATAATTTTGCATAAATTTGACGTGAGTGAGATCGGCCTATATGACTTACCATCTGATGGGTCTTTACCAGGTTTTGGTATTGGGATAACAATAGATGATTTCCATTTGTTCGGGAGTTGTTTGGTCTTCCAGCTCACATTAATTAGTTTTAGGATTAGTTTCTGAGTGGTGTTTGGTAGGTGCTTTAGGATTGTATACCCTAGTTTGTCTTCGCCCGGTGAACTTTCTTTTTTAGAGTGTAAAGCTTTTCTGTATTCATTGATATTAAAGTCTCCGTTAAGGTAGTTTTCTATATAATCATTTGTGTCATTTTCCAGGATCGTTTCTTGTTTGATTTTTCTGAATTCTGGTTTCAGGTTGCTATCGCTACTGTTTGATGCGAATGATTCAGCAAGATATTCTGCCTTTTCGAGATTAGTTCTCTTTGTTTTGTTTAGTACGGGTATTGTGTTAGTTGCTTTCCCTTGAATGCTTTTTTATTTTATTCCATACTTTCTTTGAGTTAGTTTTCGTATCTATAGTGTTGCAGAAATCTTCCCAGCATCTTGATTTGGCTTCTTTGACGCTTTTTCTGCTATTCTTTTCAGTTCCTTATATATTTCATGATCACTCTGGAGCCGGCTTTTTTTGAATTTTCTGAGTGCTTTTTTCTTTGCTGCGATGTTCTTTCCACACTCTTGGTCCCACCAAGGCACTGGATTTTTGTTGGGTCGCTTATTCGTAACTGGAATATGTTTTTGTGCTATGTTTAGAAGTTTGCTGGTTATATTTTCATTGAAAGTCTCTATATCATTACTAACTATATCGTCATATATTAGACTTTGGCAATCGTTTTGGAAGCTTTTCCAGTCTGCCTTGGAGTATTGGAAGCGTGGGAGAGGGTCTGTCTGTTCAAAATCTGGTTTCATGCTAAATTTAGTCAGGATTGGAAAGTGGTCGCTGTCTAGTGTATCTGGTAGGACTGCCCATTCTGATTTAACTGCTAGTTCGGGAGAGACTATTGTTAGGTCAATTGCAGTGAGTTTACCGGTTCGCATATCTATTCTAGTCCCTTCTCCCGAGTTCAGGAATACGAGGTTATTATCATCTAACCATTTTTCTACTGATTTACCCCTATCATCTGACGTGGTGCAGGTTTCGTCCCAAATTGGATTATGGCTATTATAATCGCCGCAGATTATAATTGGCGAGTCATATTTTTGGGTGATTTTGTTAAGTTCTTTTTGTGATATTGTTTTTAGAGTGCCAGGGGAGTACAGGTTCACTATATTTATAGGTTTATTATTTTGGAACACCCGTATAGCTTGCCATTCGAGGTCTTCATTTTCTGGGCTCTTGTCTAATTCTAGCTGTATGAGTTCTTCCTTAACTAGTGTGAGGTTGCCTCCCTTTGGGCCGTTTAGTCTGTCTTGTCTATATGGCGTATATCCTTTTATTGCAAATTTATTTTTTCCTGGCTTAAGAAATGTTTCTTGTATACATATGATGTCAGGGCTTATTTCATTTACTAAGATTTTGAGATTGTCTCCGTGTTTTGCAATGCTATTTGCATTCCATTGTAGTATGGTGAGTTGTTTATTGAAAGTTGGGTTGTTATGTGTTGCGCGGTGGGTCTAACCTATTGTCCCTGGTGTTCTCATATAGAGGTGTTGAGGGCGTTATTGTGTTTCCTGGGAGTTGATGTTTTTCTTTTGTATTTTGGATTGAATCCCCATGCTATTATTTCTTTGGGGTTAAATTCCCAATTCAAGAAGTCTTGAGCAATGCGGGCTATTATGTCAGCTTTGTTTGTTTTTGGGTTGGCATTGTGGACTGAGTTAATAACAATGTTAATGAAGCCTAGGAATTCGATTTTACTCATGCTAATTGTTTCGGGTTTGTCCTCGGTTTCTGACTCCATTGTTTGTTCTGTCACTGGTGCCTTATTGTTAATTGCTACTTCGTTCACAGGTTTTCGCAGGTTTATTGTTTCTCTGAGTTTTTGATTCACTTTTGCTTCTCTTACTGCTTCTGCGTAAGAGATGCCTTTGTCGGCTCTAATGTACTGAACTGCTTTAGCATTTTTGTAGTGAATACACCCTTTCCAAGCTGAGCTATGATTCTGCTTGCAGTTTGCGCATTTTTTATGGGTTTCTGTGCAGTGCTCGTAGCTATGGGGCCCTGAACATTTGGGACATACAACACTGGCTTTGCAGTTTTTGGCTGTGTGAGAAGAAATCTTCTGGCAATTAAAACATCTTTTTGGGGTTTCGTAGAAGGGCTTGACTGTGACATTACGGGTCCATAGACAGACAGTATCTGGGAGTTTACTTCCATTGAATACTAACATTATGCTAGTTGTATCTGTTTTGTCCTTTTGCAGTCTTTTAGCGAATACTACATTTTGCTTCGAGAGAGTAGTTCTAATATAGTCTAGCCCAACACTTAGATCAATTCCATAAATTACGTCTTTGCGTTGCTCTCTTTTTTGTTGATACTGTTTTACCGAGACGGGTTTGCCAGCTAGGAGGTCTAACCTAAGGAGTTTTTCATACTGTGTTTTAGATTGGCAGTGGATTTTGAGGTCTCCTCCGGGTAATTCATAGATTGTTTTTACGTCTCCGGCTTGTTGTTGGATGTCTTTCGCAACTTTGGCTTTGGGTAAGCTCGTGGCTTTGATTTGAGTAAGGCTGTGTATGACAGCCACAAAATTGAAAAGACTAGGCCTTTCGGGGAGGGCTCGATGTTTTTGGTGGGTGGGGATTTTTCAGTGTTGATTTCTGATAGCTTCCTTTTAGGTGTTTTTACGGTGGATTGGGAGGCTTCCATTGTTTGATTTGGTTTTGTTAAGATCAGGACTAGTTGTTATTTGGTAAGGAGTGACTTTAGTGATAGGAAATATTAGTCTATGTGCAGAAAGTTCAATTCAAAACTTAGCTCTGGCTGGCTGGTTTCTCTCGCTCTTGTTGTAGTTTGGTAATCCTGTAACGCCGGGGAACCGCAGTGGAACACAAAGGCTTGGAAGTCTAGGCTGGCTTGGCAGATCAAAAACACGTCCGTTCACCCTAAGCGCTGAACAATGAGTATTTTGCTTTTTGATTGATTGAGAGATATTTATGGTTCGACCGGAGGAAGATGGTTGGGCGGGGATTAGCCTCAGAGAGGCTTGTGATTGGCTAATTTTGTAGTACCGTAACAATGGCATTGTGCTATTGTGTTGTGGCTTAGGGCACCGTACTGTTAGGGCTTAGGTCAAACTATCAGATCTGAGGCGAATACTTTGAGCAAGGCTTCACCACAGGCTAAGGTTAGCCAGCGTGAGGCATTCTAATCAGTTCACACGGTACCGACACACCAGGCATTCATATACCGAAGTCTGAAAAAATCATTGATGCTCAGAAATAGGCTATGATTGATGTATTTAGCTTCCAGTCATTCATCCACATATTCTCAAAGATAAGACATGTAAACATGTAGAATTAATGATTAAATCGCTGCTTTGGGCCTATTCATTTTCATATAGTGGAAGTGTCTCCAATGTATAAAAAATTACAGCTATGGAAAATAAATTAATGCTAAGAAATTGTATCATTAGTGAAAATTTTAAGCTGTTTAATTAGAGCATTATGCTATTAGGATATCTTTATTTTTTTATTTTTTGACTATTAGAATATCGCATGAATTCTTGAAGCGTATAACAAGGAATATTCAAATATAATGAAGCGTGGAACACACACAAAAAGATGCTGTTTCTGATTGATATTTTATCACTTTGTACCTTTGTATCTAAGGTGATGAGAATAAACAACTTTCTCAGATTGGAAGAAAAGATAGTGCATGCCGATTGCATCTTTTTCCTATGATATCCCCTCCCGTCGTTCCCATTTAGACATGGCCTCATTCCATTTGTAAGAATCCGTTTCAAAATGGTGTAGCGAATACTCAAAACGCAATCAATTAATTCTGTGTTTAATTTTCGAGAGGGCAGACACAGTTAATTCATCCGTTCTTCTACACCAATATCAGGCAAGGAGGTTGCATGTTACGATTTAATACGGGCGTGTTTTGACTACCCAGTCATTGATCTGTTTGGCTGGGAAAACTGGAAACTCTAATAAATATATTCTTCGTATTAATCGATACTTCGTCAGTAAATATATTCCGTTCATATTGCATGCGTGATGTTTTGTTAATAGACGACCTTTTCATATACATCGTGTATTATCGACTGGTAGCCGTTTCTAGCGCTGCTTGAATAAATATTTTTGCGATTAAACTAAACAGCTGCACTGATATATATAATTTCTGACATCACTAGTATACATGTCTTCATTAATAGAAAATCATATGAGGCTTCTACGTTCCTAGGTGCGTTTTCATGTTCAAAAAGAATTCGCAATGTGGAGGTCTTCTAATGAGAGACCCGAAAATAGTGACTATAGGTTAATGATCTAGAATACTTAATGAAGCGTGGAACACACACAAAAATGCTGATACTGATTTATGTTTCATTATTTTGTGACCTCGTTCCAAAATGGCTTAGAGAATCATCAAAACGCAATCAATTACTTCTGTAAATATTTTTCGATATTGCAAACACAGATATTCCCTTCCATCGTCCCTATCTTGGCCTGACTTCGTGCCATTTGGAAAAATCCGTTCCAAAATGATGTAGCGATTCTTCTGAAAGTTGTCAAATAGTTCTGTAAATATTTTTCAATGGTGCAAACACAGTTAATTCATCCGTCCAGCTGACGAAGCGGGTTGCATCTCAGCCTTAGGTACGGACATGTATTGACAACCCACACTCAGTGATCTGATTGAACGGAAGAACGGGATATTCCGACAATATTCTTCGCGTTATTTGGTACTTCACCAGCAACCATATTCCGTCCATATAGCATGGATGCTGTGTTGTTAATAGGCGACCATATACATATATCTGGTATATTATGGACTGGTAGCCGTTTCTAGTGCTGTCTGCATAAATATGTTTGCGCTTAACCCTATCTGGTCTTGGCGATTAGGGGGTTGGCCGCAGCCTTAGGGGGAGAAGTGCCCCCTATATATTTTCTCTATCACAAAGGCTAGAGGGCTGAAAATTACCACACTATATCTTTGTGTCAAGCTCCACGAGAATATTAAAAAAAATCCAAGATAACTGGCATGATGACGTCACAGTGACGTCAATTTTAAAAAGAGCATTTTAAGACACTTTTTCGGTCAGAATTTTCGATTTTTTTTATTTTTGGTTTTTCATCGAAACCACAGCATGATAAATTAGTAAGTAATAATCTGATATGAATAAAATCTGTTTTACTCACTGTTCCATGCAGAGAAGCAAAAAAATGAAGAAATCTGTCGAAAACATCACTTTTTTGGTACTCCATATAGCCGCCATTTTGAATTTACCCATGATTCTTTGCTCGGGGGTTCAAGCAAATAGTTTCAAAATGACCCTAATATGATAATTTACAAAGCCACGGCGTTTCAGCTCAAAATTGAGATAGGAGCAGGAAAACAACAGGTGGGGTTAAACTAAGCAGCCATGCTGATAATTCAGGACATCACTAATATACATGTCTTCAATGACAGAAAATCACAAAGTTTTTTGCGTTCCTATATGTGTTTCCTCTCAGCATATGGGTACCGTAGAGGTCTCTAGTAAGAGGCCCGACAACAGTGACTAGGTTAATGAGCCAGGGTTATTCTTAACGAAAAGAACATTCAGGAAAGAACAATAAAACGAAAAATAAGCATATTCAATATATATATATATATAGCACAAGATTTATTTCTCTCTCAACATAATTAAAGTTTACAATCTCTGAAGCTATCAGAGTATCTGAATAATCACTGTAGCCCAATAATTCCAATATCAATTTTCTAATTAAAAACATATTCCTAATCATGTTTCAAGACAATAATGAAATTCAGTCAAATTATTAGAGATATCAGTTCCAAATAAACATTTTGGAAACATAACCGGCGTAACACATTTAAAGCACTATCACGTTCAACACAAAATACTGGAAAAGATATAACATTTTTTTACCAAACTCTAAATGTAGCAATTGAGAAGCGAAAGGGTTCAGTGGGCAATACTTCAAGGTGTGTGCAGAATCTCCGGATGATCCGCAAATTGGACAGGTGTATTTTCGAAGTATAGGACGCGTGACTCGACTGGTAATATCTTTCAGCATATGGGTATCGTAGAATGACTGCGGTTCGCCATTATTTTTGCAGAAAACGCAGGTGGTTGACTTCATCTTCTTCTTTCTAATGAATTCATGGTCTCTGCTTGGACAAAGATTCGTGGGGTGGATCTTGGTGACTTCTGATTGATCCGGAGAAGAACGAAAACTGGCCTGGTAAACATCGTACTCGTTTAGGTCCATGTCAATGCCGTCGATATAATAGAAGGCGAACCGTTTCACATTTCGGATGTAATCTAAGGGGTCCACGGGGAATAAATCGATACATATATTTGAAGTTGATGCAAAGCTTGAGTCGCTTTCATAACTGGGTGATGTTGAAGATGTCGCACTTGGCAGTGGCACCGAGGTGGAACATAATTGTCTGCCTGGATGATGATTCATGACGCCGATAAGAGTGGTCATGTTGATGAATTCACCGAAGCCCGAAAGGTTACACATAAGGTCTGCATCCATGATATCTAGCAATGATGTTGTAAGTACGAAGTCAAAGTTTTTTCAACTGATGCTTTTTGTTTTGATTCAGAGATATTTATGGTTCGACCGGAGCAAGATGTTTGGGCGCGGATTAGCCTCAGTGAGGCTTGTGGTTGGCTAACTTTGTAGTACCGTAACAATGGCATTGTGCTATTGTGTTGTGGCTTTGGGCACGCTAAGGGGCTGGTAGGGCTTAGGTCAGACTATCAGATCTGGGGCGAATACTTTGAGCAAGGCTTCACCACAGGCTCCGGTTAGCCAGCGTGAGGCATTCTGAACAGTTCACCCGGTACCGACACACTAGGCATTCATAGACCGAAGTCTGAAAAAATCATTGATGCTCAGAAATAGGCTATGATTGATGTTTTCAGCTTCCAGTCATTCATCCACATATTCTCAAAGATAAGACATGTAAACATGTAGAATTAATGATTAAATCACTGCTTTTAGCCTATTCATTTTCATATACTGGAAGTGTTTTCAATGTATAAAAAATTACAGCTATGAAAAATAAATTAATGCTTAGAAATTGTATCATTCGTGAAAATTTTAAGCTGTTTAATTACAGCATTAAATTTATTAGGATATCTCTTTTTTATTTTTTGACTATTAGAATATCGCATAATTCTTGAAGCGTATAATATAATGAAGCGTGGAACACACAGCTTGGAACACGCACAAAAAGATGCTGTTTCTGATTGATATTTTATCACTTTGTACCTTTGTATCTAAGGTGATGAAAATAAACAACTTTCTCAGATTGGAAGAAAAGATAGTACATGCCGATTGCATCTTTTTTCTATGATATTCCCTCCCATCTTTCCCATTTAGAGATGGCATCATTCCATTTGTAATAATCCGTTCCAAAATGGTGTAGCGAATACTCAAAACGCAATCAATTAATTCTGTGAATAATTTTCGAGAGTGTAGACACAGTTAATTCATCCGTTCATCTACAACAATATCAGGCAAGGAGGTTGCATGTTAGGATTTAGTACGGACGTGTTTTGACTACCCAGTCATTGTTCTGATTGCTGGAAAAACTGGAAACTCTAATAAATATATTCTTCGTATTAATCGACACTTCGTCAGTAAATATATTCCGTCCATATAGCATGGATGCTGTGTTGTTAATAGGCGACCATATATATATATATGGTATATTATCGACTGGTAGCCGTTTCTAGTGCTGTCTGCATAAATATCTTTGCGCTTAACCCTATCTGGGCTTGGAGATTTGGCGGTGGGCCGCAGCCATATGGGGGGGAGTGCCCCCTATATATTATCTCTATCACAAAGGCTAGAGGGTTGAAACTTACCACAAGAGGGTTTTAAGACGCTTTTTCGGTCAGAATTTTCGATTTTTTTGTTTTTCCTCGAAACCACTGGATGATAAATTAGTAAGTAATAGTCTGATATGAATAAAATCTGTTTTACCCACTTTTCCATACAAAAAAATGAAGAAATCTGTCGAAAGCATCGCTTTTTGGTACCCCACATAGCCGCCCTTTTGTATTAACCCATGAATCCTTGCTCGGGGGGAAGGGGTCATGCAAATAGGTTCAAAATGGCCCTAATATGATAATTTACAAAGTCACGGCGTTTTCGCTCAAATGTTTTTGTCGTTCCGGAGATAGGAGCAAAAGGTCAACAGGTGGGGCCCCTCGCCCCCCCCCCCCAGATCAGGTGGGGCTAAACTAAGCAGCTATGCTGATAACTCAGGACATCACTAATATATAGTTCTTCAATGACAGAAAATCACAATATTTTTACGTTCCTATATGTGTTTTCTTTCAGCATATGGGTACCGTAGAGGTCTCCCAGTAAGAGGCCCGACAACAGTGACTAGGTTAATGAGCCAGGATTATTCTTAACGAAAAGAACATTCAGGAAAGAACAATAAAACGAAAAATAAGCATATTCAATATATATATATAGCACAAGATTTATTTCTCTCTCAACATAATTAAAGTTTACAATCTCTGAAGCTATCAGAGTATTCTTCTATATGGATATCTGAATAATCACTATAGCCCAATTATTCCATTATCAATTATCTAATTAAAAACATATTCCTAATCATGTTTCAAGACAATAATGAAATTCAGTCAAATTATTAGAGATATCAGTTCCAAATAAACATTTTGGAAACATAACCGGCGTAACACATTTAAAGCACTATCACGTTCAACACAAAATACTGGAAAAGATATAACATTTTTTTACCAAACTCTAAATGTAGCAATTGAGAAGCGAAAGGGTTCAGTGGGCAATACTTCAAGGTGTGTGCAGAATCTCCGGATGATCCGCAAATTGGACAGGTGTATTTTCGAAGTATAGGACACGTGACTCGACTGGTAATATCTTTCAGCATATGGGCATCGTAGAACGACTGCGGTTCGCCATTATTTTTGCAGAAAACGCAGGTGGTTGACTTCATCTTCTTCTTTCTAATGAATTCATGGTCTCTGCTTGGACAAAGATTCGCGGGGTGGATCTTGGTGACTTCTGATTGATCCGGAGAAGAACGAAAACTGGCCTGGTAAACGTCGTACTCGTTTAGGTCCATGTCAATGCCGTCGATATAATAGAAGTCGAACCGTTTCACATTTCGGATGTAATCTAAGGGGTCCACGGGGAATAAATCGATACATATATTTGAAGTTGATGCAAAGCTTGAGTCGCTTTCATAACTGGGTGATGTTGAAGATGTCGCACTTGGCAGTGGCACCGGGGTGGAACATAATTGTCTGCCTGGATGATGATTCATGACGCCGGTAAGAGTGGTCATGTTGATGAATTCACCGAAGCCCGAAAGGTTACACATAAGGTCTGCATCCATGATATCTAGCAATGATGTTGTAAGTACGAAGTCAAAGTTTTTTCAACTGATGCTTTTTGTTTTGATTCAGAGATATTTATGGTTCGACCGGAGCAAGATGTTTGGGCGCGGATTAGCCTCAGTGAGGCTTGTGGTTGGCTAACTTTGTAGTACCGTAACAATGGCATTGTGCTATTGTGTTGTGGCTTTGGGCACGCTAAGGGGCTGTTAGGGCTTAGGTCAGACTATCAGATCTGGGGCGAATACTTTGAGCAAGGCTTCACCACAGGCTCCGGTTAGCCAGCGTGAGGCATTCTGAACAGTTCACCCGGTACCGACACACTAGGCATTCATAGACCGAAGTCTGAAGAAATCATTGATGCTCAGAAATAGGCTATGATTGATGTTTTCAGCTTCCAGTCATTCATCCACATATTCTCCAAGATAAGACATGTAAACATGTAGAATTAATGATTAAATCACTGCTTTTAGCCTATTCATTTTCATATACTGGAATTGTTTTCAATGTATAAAAAATTACAGCTATGAAAAATAAATTAATGCTTAGAAATTGTTTCATTCGTGAAAATTTTAAGCTGTTTAATTACAGCATTAAATTTATTAGGATATCTCTTTTTTATTTTTTGACTATTAGAATATCGCATAATTCTTGAAGCGTATAATATAATGAAGCGTGGAACACACAGCTTGGAACACGCACAAAAAGATGCTGTTTCTGATTGATATTTTATCACTTTGTACCTTTGTATCTAAGGTGATGAAAATAAACAACTTTCTCAGATTGGAAGAAAAGATAGTACATGCCGATTGCATCTTTTTTCTATGATATTCCCTCCCATCTTTCCCATTTAGAGATGGCATCATTCCATTTGTAATAATCCGTTCCAAAATGGTGTAGCGAATACTCAAAACGCAATCAATTAATTCTGTGAATAATTTTCGAGAGTGTAGACACAGTTAATTCATCCGTTCATCTACAACAATATCAGGCAAGGAGGTTGCATGTTAGGATTTAGTACGGACGTGTTTTGACTACCCAGTCATTGTTCTGATTGCTGGAAAAACTGGAAACTCTAATAAATATATTCTTCGTATTAATCGATACTTCGTCAGTAAATATATTCCGTTCATATTGCATGCGTGATGTTTCTGTTAATAGAACTTTTCATATATATCGTGTATTATCGGCTGGTAGCCGTTTCTAGTGCTGCTTGAATAAATACTTTTTGCACTGATATATATAATTTCTGACATCACTAGTATATATGTCTTCATTAATAGAATATCATATGAGGCTTCTACGTTCCTAGGTGCGTTTTCATGTTCAAAAAGAATTCGCAATGTGGAGGTCTTCTAATGAGAGACCCGAAAACAGTGACTAGGTTAATGATCTAGAATACTTAATGAAGCGTGGAACACACACAAAAAGATGCTGATTCTGATTGATGTTTCATTATTTTGTGATCCCGTTCCAAAATGGCTTAGCGAATCATCAAAACGCAATCAATTACTTCTGTAAATATTTTTCGATATTGCAAACACAGATATCCCCTTCCATCGTCCCCATTTTGGCATGACCTCGTGCCATTTGGAATAATCCGCTCCAAAATGGTGTAGCGAATCATCAAAACGCAATCAATTAATTCTGTGAATAATTTTCGAGAGTGTAGCAGTTCATTCATCCGCCCATCCACACCAATATCCGGCAAGGAGTTTGCATCTTAGGATTTAATACGGACGTGTTTTGACTACCCACTCATTGTACTTCGTCTTATTTGGTACTTCGCCAGCAACCATATTTCGTCCATATAGCATGGATGGTGTGTTGTTAATAGGCGACCATATATATATATATGGTATATTATCGACTGGTAGCCGTTTCTAGTGCTGTCTGCATAAATATCTTTGCGCTTAACCCTATCTGGCCTTGGAGATTTGGCGGTGGGCCGCAGCCATATGGGGGGGGAGTGCCCCCTATATATTATCTCTATCACAAAGGCTAGAGGGTTGAAACTTACCACAAGAGGGTTTTAAGACGCTTTTTCGGTCAGAATTTTCGATTTTTTGTTTTTCCTCGAAACCACTGGATGATAAATTAGTAAGTAATAGTCTGATATGAATAAAATCTGTTTTACCCACTTTTCCATACAAAAAAATGAAGAAATCTGTCGAAAACATCGCTTTTTGGTACCCCACATAGCCGCCCTTTTGTATTAACCCATGAATCCTTGCACGGGGGGAAGGGGTCATGCAAATAGGTTCAAAATGGCCCTAATATGATAATTTACAAAGTCACGGCGTTTTCGCTCAAATGTTTTTGTCGTTCCGGAGATAGGAGCAAAAGATCAACAGGTGGGGCCCCTCGCCCCCCCCCCAGATCAGGTGGGGCTAAACTAAGCAGCTATGCTGATAACTCAGGACATCATTAATATATATGTCTTCAATGACAGAAAATCACAATATTTTTACGTTCCTATATGTGTTTTCTTTCAGCATATGGGTACCGTAGAGGTCTCCCAGTAAGAGGCCCGACAACAGTGACTAGGTTAATGAGCCAGGGTTATTCTTAACGAAAAGAACATTCAGGAAAGAACAATAAAACGAAAAATAAGCATATTCAATATATATATATATAGCACAAGATTTATTTCTCTCTCAACATAATTAAAGTTTACAATCTCTGAAGCTATCAGAGTATTCTTCTATATGGATATCTGAATAATCACTATAGTCCAATTATTCCATTATCAATTATCTAATTAAAAACATATTCCTAATCATGTTTCAAGACAATAATGAAATTCAGTCAAATTATTAGAGATATCAGTTCCAAATAAACATTTTGGAAACATAACCGGCGTAACACATTTAAAGCACTATCACGTTCAACACAAAATACTGGAAAAGATATAACATTTTTTTACCAAACTCTAAATGTAGCAATTGAGAAGCGAAAGGGTTCAGTGGGCAATACTTCAAGGTGTGTGCAGAATCTCCGGATGATCCGCAAATTGGACAGGTGTATTTTCGAAGTATAGGACACGTGACTCGACTGGTAATATCTTTCAGCATATGGGTATCGTAGAACGACTGCGGTTCGCCATTATTTTTGCAGAAAACGCAGGTGGTTGACTTCATCTTCTTCCTTCTAATGAATTCATGGTCTCTGCTTGGACAAAGATTCGTGGGGTGGATCTTGGTGACTTCTGATTGATCCGGAGAAGAACGAAAACTGGCCTGGTAAACATCGTACTCGTTTAGGTCCATGTCAGTGCCGTCGATATAATAGAAGTCGAACCGTTTCACATTTCGGATGTAATCTAAGGGGTCCACGGGGAATAAATCGATACATATATTTGAAGTTGATGCAAAGCTTGAGTCGCTTTCATAACTGGGTGATGTTGAAGATGTCGCACTTGGCAGTGGCACCGGGGTGGAACATAATTGTCTGCCTGGATGATGATTCATGACGCCGGTAAGAGTGGTCATGTTGATGAATTCACCGAAGCCCGAAAGGTTACACATAAGGTCTGCATCCATGATATCTAGCAATGATGTTGTAAGTACGAAGTCAAAGTTTTTTCAACTGATGCTTTTTGTTTTGATTCAGAGATATTTATGGTTCGACCGGAGCAAGATGTTTGGGCGCGGATTAGCCTCAGTGAGGCTTGTGGTTGGCTAACTTTGTAGTACCGTAACAATGGCATTGTGCTATTGTGTTGTGGCTTTGGGCACGCTAAGGGGCTGGTAGGGCTTAGGTCAGACTATCAGATCTGGGGCGAATACTTTGAGCAAGGCTTCACCACAGGCTCCGGTTAGCCAGCGTGAGGCATTCTGAACAGTTCACCCGGTACCGACACACTAGGCATTCATAGACCGAAGTCTGAAGAAATCATTGATGCTCAGAAATAGGCTATGATTGATGTTTTCAGCTTCCAGTCATTCATCCACATATTCTCAAAGATAAGACATCTAAACATGTAGAATTAATGATTAAATCACTGCTTTTAGCCTATTCATTTTCATATACTGGAAGTGTTTTCAATGTATAAAAAATTACAGCTATGAAAAATAAATTAATGCTTAGAAATTGTATCATTCGTGAAAATTTTAAGCTGTTTAATTACAGCATTAAATTTATTAGGATATCTCTTTTTTATTTTTTGACTATTAGAATATCGCATAATTCTTGAAGCGTATAATATAATGAAGCGTGGAACACAGAGCTTGGAACACGCACAAAAAGATGCTGTTTCTGATTGATATTTTATCACTTTGTACCTTTGTATCTAAGGTGATGAAAATAAACAACTTTCTCAGATTGGAAGAAAAGATAGTACATGCCGATTGCATCTTTTTTCTATGATATTCCCTCCCATCTTTCCCATTTAGAGATGGCATCATTCCATTTGTAATAATCCGTCCCAAAATGGTGTAGCGAATACTCAAAACGCAATCAATTAATTCTGTGAATAATTTTCGAGAGTGTAGACACAGTTAATTCATCCGTTCATCTACAACAATATCAGGCAAGGAGATTGCATGTTAGGATTTAGTACGGACGTGTTTTGACTACCCAGTCATTGTTCTGATTGCTGGAAAAACTGGAAACTCTAATAAATATATTCTTCGCATTAATCGATACTTCGTCAGTAAATATATTCCGTTCATATTGCATGCGTGATGTTTCTGTTAATAGACCTTTCCATATATATCGGGGGCCCTCGGTAGCCGAGTGGTCTAAGGCGCTTCGCTGGTGACCGCTAGCCTCACACCGCTGAACCGGCACGGGTTCGAGCCCTGCTAGTCCATGTGTGAAAGTTTGTCAGTTACTTGCCGAAGGGCGGTGGTTCTCTCCGGGTACTCCGGCTTCCTCCACCAACCAAACTGACTGTCACCATATGAGTGAAACAAACTTGAGTGCGACATTAAGCCAAATTCCCTCCCTCCCTCCATATATATCGTGTATTATCGGCTGGTAGCCGTTTCTAGTGCTGCTTGAATAAATATTTTTTGCACTGATATACATAATTTCTGACATCACTAGTATACATGTCTTCATTAATAGAATATCATATGAGGCTTCTACGTTCCTAGGCGCGTTTTCATGTTCAAAAAGAATTCGCAATGTGGAGGTCTTCTAATGAGAGACCCGAAAACAGTGACTAGGTTAATGATCTAGAATACTTAATGAAGCGTGGAACATACACAAAAAGATGCTAATTCTGATTGATGTTTCATTATTTTGTGATCCCGTTCCAAAATGGCTTAGCGAATCATCAAAACGCAATCAATTACTTCTGTAAATATTTTTCGATATTGCAAACACAGGTATCCACTCCCATCGTCCCCATTTTGGCATGACCTCATGCCATTCGGAATAATCCGCTTCAAAATGGTGTAGCGAATCATCAAAACGCAATCAATTAATTCTGTGAATAATTTTCGAGAGTGTAGCAGTTCATTCATCCGCCCATCCACACCAATATCCGGCAAGGAGTTTGCATCTTAGGATTTAATACGGACGTGTTTTGACTACCCACTCATTGTACTTCGTCTTATTTGGTACTTCGCCAGCAACCATATTCCGTCCATATAGCATGGATGCTGTGTTGTTAATAGGCGACCATATATATATATTTGGTATATTATCGACTGGTAGCCGTTTCTAGTGCTGTCTGCATAAATACCTTTGCGCTTAACCCTATCTGGCCTTGGCGATTTGGGGGTGGGCCGCAGCCATATGGGGGGGGGGGGGGGGGGGTGTGCCCCCTATATATTTTCTCTATCACAAACGCTAGAGGGTTGAAACTTACCACAAGAGGGTTTTAAGACGCTTTTTCGGTCAGAATTTTCGAATTTTTTATTTTTTGTTTTTCCTCGAAACCACAGGATGATAAATTAGTCAGTAATAATCTGATATGAATAAAATCTGTTTTACCCACTTTTCCATACAAAAAAAATGAAGAAATCTGTCGAAAACATCGCTTTTTGGTACCCCACATAGCCGCCCTTTTGTATTAACCCATGATTCTTTGCACGGGGGGAAGGGGTCATGCAAATAGGTGCAAAATGGCCCTAATATGATAATTTACAAAGTCACGGCGTTTCCGCTCAAATGTTTTTGTCGTTCCGGACATGGGAGCAAAAAGCCAACAGGTGGGGCCCCTCGTCCCGCATATGTTCAAAGATGAGACATCTAAACATATGGAATTAATGATTAACTCGCTGCTTTGAGCCAACACATTTTAATATACTGAAACTGCCTGTATAATAACAGCTATGAAAAATAAGTTGATGCAAAGGAAATTTTAAGCTGTTGTTTCTCGATAGAATTCGAACCATATCCCGCCTCACAATGAAGTGCCAGGTTATTTGCCTGGTCGTACTATAATTACATCAAATGCATTAGTGTATCGCATGAACTCTTGAAGCGTATATCAAGGAATATTCTAATGCGTGGAACACATACAGAAAAATTCGAAAGAATAGGTAGGATATACGTACAAGCCGATTATTTTTCTCTAATATCCCCCGTCTCATTCTGACATGACCCCGTGCTTTTTGGAATGATACGTTCCCAAATGGTGTAGCGAATCATCAAAACGCAGTCAATTAATTCTATAAGTATTTTTCGTGAGTGCAAACACAGTTAATTCATCCGTTCATCGCAAGACATAACAACCAAGGAGGTTGCATCTTTGCATTTAGCACGGACATGTTTTGACTACCCACACAGCGATCTGACTGGCTGTAAAAACGCCATTGAAGTTTTTGGGTGTAAGATTATTATCAGGACTTGATTCCGGCGATCATTGATTGGCTATTATATATGATTGGGTCAGAAATGGTCTGAGAAGTATTTTAAAATGTTTCTATAATATTTGACTATCAAATATATCGAAACCACCTTTTCAAATTTTAATCGGAAAAAATATGGGCCAGTTTGATTGGCCACCTCCAAAATTTGCCGTAACGGTTTCGGGCTGGATGACCCTATTTCTGGCGGTCTTATCTCGAAAAAAGGTGGGGAAAGGATGCTAAATTTTCCATATGTTTGAGCGGAAAGTCCAGGCTACCTGATGAGGTAGGTCATTTGTGGCGGCGAATATTAGGGAATATAGTTTTCACAAGATGTGCTCCGGCAATTTATTACCTATTAAGTCAGGCGATTATTTAGTGGTTTGTGACCTCTACGTTCCTAGATGGGTTTTAAAATGTTTCTATAATATTTGACTATCAAATATATCGAAACCACCTTTTCAAATTTTAATCGGAAAAAATATGGGCCAGTTTGATTGGCCACCTCCAAAATTTGCCGTAACGGTTTCGGGCTGGATGACCCTATTTCTGGCGGTCTTATCTCGAAAAAAAGGTGGGGAAGGATGCTGAATTTTTCATATGTTTGAGTGGAAAGTCCAGGCTACCTGATGAGGTAGGTCATTTGTGGCGGCGAATATTACGGAATATAGTTTTCACAAGATGTGCTCCGGCAATTTACTACCTATTAAGTCAGGCGATTATTTAGTGGTTTGTGACCTCTACGTTCCAAGATGTGTTTTCATGTAAAAAATAATCGGAATCTGGAGGTCTCCCAATGAGGAACCCGACAACAGCGACTCATCTCGGGTCATTCAGGAATCTTCAGGAGTGGACAGTAAAACGAAAAATGAGCATGTTCAATACATAGCACATGATTTATGTCTTTCTTGACATAATTACAGGCGACAAGTCTCTGAAGCTATAAGCGTATCCTTCTACATGAACATCTGAATATTCAGTACAGCACAATAATTACATTATCAATTATCAAATAAAAAAGCACATTCGTAAGCATCTATTTGAAGACAATAATGAAATGCAATCAAATTAATACAGATATCAGTTCCAAATAACATTTTGAAAAACATATCCTGCGTAACATTTTGAAGCACTATCACGTTTAACACAAAAATACTGGAAAGATATAAAAATATTCTATCAAACTTCAAGTGGAACAACTGTGAAGCGAAAGGCCTCTTCCCGAATTAGTATTCAGCGGGCAATACTTCAAGGTGTGTGCAGAGTCTCCGGATGATCCGCAAATGGGACAGGTGTATCGGCGGAGTATAGGACATGTGACTCGACCGGTAGGATCTTTCAGCATATGAGTACCGTAGACGGACAGCGGCTCGCCATTATTTTTGCAGAATACACAGGTGGCTGACTTCATCTTCTTCTTCCTGATGAATTCATGATCTCGGCTTGGAGATGGGTTCGTATGGTGGATCTTGGCGACTTGGAATTGCACCGGAGAAGAACGAAGACTGGCCTGGTAAACATCGTACTCGTCTAGGTCCATGTCAATGCCGTTGGTATAGAAGTCAAACCGTTCGACATTTCGAATATAATCTAAGGGGTCCACAGGGATTAAACCGATACATATATCTGACGTTGATGCAAAGCTCGAGTCGCTTTCATGACTTGAAGATGTTGAAGCTGTCGGACTTGGCAGTGGAACTGGGGTAGAACATAATTGTCTGCCTGGATGGTGATTCATGAGGCCAGCAAGAGTGGTCATGCTGATGAATTTACCGAAATCTAAAGGTCAAATATATAGTCTGCATCCATGATATCTATAGCAAAGATGTTGTAGGTACGAAGTCAAAGATTTTACAACTGACACTTTTTTTAAATCGGAGATATTTATAGGCTAAGCGAAGTAAGACGGTTGGATGTGGATTAGCCTCAGAGAAGCTTGCGATTGGCTAGCTGTGTAATGCCTTAACAATGGCACTGTGCTATTGTGTTTTGGCTTACAATCCGCTAAGGGGTGCCGTACTGTTATGGCTGAGGTGATAGACAGTCAAACTATCAGGCCTGAGGCGGATACTTTGAGTAGGGCTTCACCACGGGCTACGGTTAACCAGCGTGAGGTATTCTAAAAAGTTCAAACGGTACCGACACACCATGTATTCATAGATTGTTTAGAAGAAATCATTGAACCTCAGAAATAGGCAATGATTGATGTGTTCAGCCTCCACTCATTAATCCGCATATGTTCAAAGATGAGACATCTAAACATATGGAATTAATGATTAACTCGCTGCTTTGAGCCAACACATTTTAATATACTGAAACTGCCTGTATAATTACAGCTATGAAAAATAAGTTGATGCAAAGGAAATTTTAAGCTGTTGTTTCTCGATAGAATTCGAACCATATCCCGCCTCACAATGAAGTGCCAGGTTATTTGCCTGGTCGTACTATAATTGCATCAAATGCATTAGTGTATCGCATGAACTCTTGAAGCGTATATCAAGAAATATTCTAATGCGTGGAACACATACAGAAAAATTCGAAAGAATAGGTAGGATATACGTACAAGTCGATTATTTTTCTCTAATATCCCCCGTCCCATTTTGACATGACCCCGTGCTTTTTGGAATGATGCGTTCCAAAATGGTGTAGCGAATCATCAAAACCCAGTCAATTAATTCTATAAGTATTTTTCGTGAGTGCAAACACGGTTAATTCATCCGTTCACCGCAAGCAATAACAACCAAGGAGGTTGCATCTTTGCATTTAGCACGGACATGTTTTGACTACCCACACAGCGATCTGACTGGCTGTAAAAACGCCATTGAAGTTTTTGGGTGTAAGATTATTATCAGGACTTGATTCCGGCAATCATTGATTGGCTATTATATATGATTGGGTCAAAAATGGTCTGAGAAGTATTTTAAAATGTTTCTATAATATTTGACTATCAAATATATCGAAACCACCTCTTCAAATTTTAATCGGAAAAAATATGGGCCAGTTTGATTGGCCACCTCCAAAATTTGCCGTAACGGTTTCGGGCTGGATGACCCTATTTCTGGCGGTCTTATCTCGAAATAAAGGTGGGGAAAGGATGCTGAATTTTCCATATGTTTGAGCGGAAAGTCCAGGCTACCTGGTGTGGTAGGTCATTTGTGGCGGCGAATATTAGGGAATATAGTTTTCACAAGATGTGCTCCGGCAATTTACTACCTATTAAGTAAGGCGATTATTTAGTGGGTTGAGACCTCTACGTTCCTAGATGCGTTTTCATGTAAAAAAGTAATCGGAATCTGGAGGTCTCCCAATGAGGAACCCGACAACAGCGACTTATCTAGGGTCATTCAAGAATCTTGAGGAGAGGACAGTAAAACGAAAAATGGGCATATTCAATATATAGCACATGATTTATTTCTTTCTTGACATAATTAGAGGCGACAAGTCTCTGAAGCTATAAGCGTATCCTTCTACACGAACATCTGAATATTCAACTCAGTACAATAATTACATGATCAATTATCAAATAAAAGAGCACATTCGTAAGCATCTATTTGAAGATATTAATGAAATGCAATCAAATTAATACAGATATCAGTTCCAAATAACATTTTGAAAAAAATATCCTGCATAACACATTTAAAGCACTATCACTTTTAACACAAAAATACTATAATATTTGACTCTCAAATATATCGAAACCACCTTTTCAAATTTTAATCGGAAAAAAATATGGGCCAGTTTGATTGGCCACCTCCAAAATTTGCCGTAAAGGTTTCGGGTTGGATGACCCTATTTCTGGCCGTCTTATCTCGAAAAAAAGGTGGGGAAAGGATGCTGAATTTTCCATATGTTTGAGCGGAAAGTCCAGGCTACCTGATGAGGTAGGTCATTTGTGGCGGCGAATATTACGGAATATAGTTTTCACAAGATGTGCTCCGGCAATTTACTACCTATTAAGTAAGGCGATTATTTAGTGGTTTGTGACCTCTACGTTCCTAGATGTGTTTTCATATAAAAAATAATCGGAATCTGGAGGTCTCCCAATGAGGAACCCGACAACAGCGACTCATCTAGGGTCATTCAGGAATCTTCAGGAGAGGACAGTAAAACGAAAAATGAGCATATTCAATAGATAGCACATGATTTATTTCTTCCTTGACATAATTAGAGGCGACAAGTCTCTGAAGCTATAAGCGTATCCTTCTACACGAACATCTGAATATTCAGCACAGTACAATAATTACATTATCAATTATCAAATAAAAAAGCACATTCGTAAGCATCTATTTGAAGACAATAATGAAATGCAATCAAATTAATACAGATATCAGTTCCAAATAACATTTTGAAAAACATATCCTGCATAACACATTTAAAGCACTATCACGTTTAACACAAAAATACTGGAAAGATATAAAAATATTCTATCAAACTTCAAGTGGAACAACTGAGAAGCGAAAGGCCTCTTCCCGAATTAGTATTCAGCGGGCAATACTTCAAGGTGTGTGCAGAATCTCCGGATGATCCGCAAATGGGACAAGTGTATCGGCGGAGTATAGGACATGTGACTCGACCGGTAGGATCTTTCAGCATATGAGTACCGTAGACGGACAGCGGCTCGCCATTATTTTTGCAGAATACACAGGTGGCTGACTTCATCTTCTTCTTCCTGATGAATTCATGATCTCGGCTTGGAGATGGGTTCGTATGGTGGATCTTGGCGACTTGGAATTGGACCGGAGAAGAACGAAGACTGGCCTGGTAAACATCGTACTCGTCTAGGTCCATGTCAATGCCGTTGGTATAGAAGTCAAACTGTTCGACATTTCGAATATAGTCTAAGGGGTCCACGGGGATTACGCCGATACATATATCTGACGTTGATGCAAAGCTCGAGTCGCTTTCATGACTTGAAGATGTTGAAGCTGTCGGACTTGGCTGTGGAACTGGGGTAGAACATAATTGTCTGCCTGGATGGTGATTCATGAGGCCAGCAAGAGTGGTCATGTTGATGAATTCACCGAAACCTAAAAGGTCAAAGATATAGTCTGCATCCATGATATCTATAGCCAAGATGTTGTAGGTACGAAGTCAAAGATTTTACAACTGACACTTTTGATTGATTGAAATTGTAGTTTAAGGGCCGCTTCCCATACGGATTTCGCGGCCCATCAACTCAATGCTTTATTTAAATTTCACGGTACATTTCTTTGTTAATTTGAGATCTTTTGCAACGCTAGATATTAAAATAAATAATTAAATAATGAATAACAATAACAATGAGGAAATATAAATACTAGTAGAGAAGAGTCGCTACGTACAAGTCATTAAGTCTGTTATTTGTTTTTATACTGGAAAATATTTGTTATAATCGCGTGGATGATTCCTTTGTCTCGGTACCGCATAGTACGCACAAAGCCGTCCAGAAAAAAACTGGGAGAACCAGGGCGTTTTCAGGATTCTTCGAGACGGCTTCCCTAACGACGCCCTTGGGAACAGGGTGGGTCCTCCCAGAAATCTGTGCCTGTAACAATTGCTTGGAGTGTGTAGTTGGGTACAGAACGGCAGGTCTACGTCCTATATTACGTGAAAGTCAAAGGATCATATTCTGTGTTGGGGCGTCAGTTCGGTAACATCTAAGGGGTAGCGTGTCTGGTGTGGTCGAGTATTTTGATTCTGGGTGTTCTTGCTATGCGGCGTTGTCACTCAAGGCGCTGTTGGTATTCTTGTAATCGTCATCCGTGTTCTGTTTCAGGTCTTGTCCAACTCGTCTGTGGTCTTCGGTGTGCCTGTATCATATGAAATAGAAGGCTTGTAGTCATTCTTGTTTTCTATTGTTTTTCGATGCAATAATTTGATATATCTTCCTCCCAACAACAGGCACGCCCCGAATGTCAGTCACATAATATGAATAGCAATATATAATTAGGTGAGTAAATAGATAAACAAATGAATAAATAACTAAACATTTCGATAGATTCAGTACTAGGTGAATACACAAATAAACGGCACTGTATTATTTCTGTATGCATTATCGTTTGATGGCCATAAAGAATTTGTAGGACAATGAGATAGACGGCCCTCAATATCAAGGTAACTCCGCCATCACCATTTCCTATATTTTATGCCGAATACTGCTCGCTATATGCGATTTGGCCGTGCTAATTTTGTCATGAATTCAATTAGATTTGGCCATCGTTTGTTTTGTAGGACAGTGGAACAGACGGCCCTCAAGTATCAAGGTAACTCCGTTGTTGCCATGCCTATTTTATTTCTAAATGTGTCTGTGACATTTTGGCCGGATGTTATGTATGGATAGTTTATTATGGCCATAATGTTTTGTATGGCTATGGTGCACACGGCCCTCAAGTATCAAGGTAACTCCGCTGCAACCATACCATTTATTGAAGTCAGAAGAATGATTTGGCCTCTATCAAATCGTGTCATAGTACTTGGTGTACTAGTAGTTGATTATGTGGGGGAAAAAAACAAAAAAAAACAACAACAAAAACTGCGCATGTACGGCGGTAGTATTATATACTGGAGTACTAACCAGCAGTTTTGATAAAATTTATCAAGGACTTGAATACCTGATTCCTAATGGGGGGCTTAGGGTTTAATAACGCTGGTAATGTTAAGGGAGTGTTGAATTTTTTAAATTCGTTTCTAAGTGCCACACGTTGTTGGTTGTGGATTGGGCATTCAAGTAGCACGTGTTCTATTGTTTCTTCTACATTGTTGCATGCGGTACAGAGTGGTGAGGTGTTTTTCAGAAGCATGGACAGATGTGATTTAAGTCCTGTTTTGCCTAGTCTTAATCTGGTGATTATGCGGTCATCACGTTTATTGTCTAACTGGAATCCCTGGGCTTGTCTTTTCTCTCCATCAAGGATCTTATGTAACCACCGTCCACGTTCTTCTTCGTTCCATTCCTTTTGCCACTTGCTATCTATTTTGCGTCTAATGATAGTGTTGAGTTCTTTATATCCTAATCCTATTGGCACATCGTGTGTAGTTTTAGCAAGACTGTCTTTGGCAGTTTTGTCGGCTGCTTCGTTACCTCTGATGTTGACATGCGCGGGGACCCATGCTAAGATGGCGTCTATACCCTCGTTGTGTATTTGTGTACATATACATTCTATTTTGTGTATGAGATCAGGTCTACTGTCAGATATAGAATTTTTGATTGATGTGAGTCCACTAAGGGAGTCACTGAGTATCACCGCACAGATTGGTTTGTGCTCCATGACCCATTCGAGAGCCTTAATTATAGCAATCAGTTCACTAGTGTATACAGACATATTGTCAGGAAGTTTGAAACCATTTTGTATGTTGAGCTCAGGTATAACAAAAGCTGATCCTGTGTTATTACTTGTGTTTCTCGATCCGTCTGTATAGATTTTTAAGTAATTTTTCCAGTTTTGGTTGATATATTCAAGGGTGGTGGCTCTTATAAAGTCTGGGTTGTCCTTCTTTGTGAGGTAGTCGTGAATACTTGTGTCCACGTGGTGCGACTCTAATTCACAGGGTGGTCTAGTGATTTTGTCTGTGTCGCAGATGTGTGCGATGGGTATTTCGTGCTCTTGGAATAGGTTATTTACGGTGTAGCCGAGGGGGGCGGAGTCTTTTTCCCAGTTTTTCTTTAAATATTCATATTCACTTTTATCTTCAAAAATTTTGTGGCATGGGTGATTATCGCCCTTAGCTCTGGTTTTTCCTGCATATTTCAGGGACAGTTCCTCTCGTCTTAAATGAAGAGGTTTCTCATTGGTTTCTATTTGAAGACTACATAGGGCGGTTCCCTTGAAGGCTTCAGTAGCTATTTTTAGAACAGAATATTGAATGCTGTCTATTCTTTTTAGTTGTGTCTTACATGCTGATTGGTAGGCGATGGACCCGTAATCTATTTTTGACCTAATGAGAGTTTGGTATAGTTTTATCAAACTATATTTACTCGCTCCCCAGTTTGTCCCAGACACACACCTCATGAGGTTCAGGTCTTTATTGCACCGAAGAACTAGTTGATCGATGTGGTCTTTCCATGTGAGTTTTCTGTCAAAGATCATACCAAGATATTTAACACTATTTTTGAATTCAATTTTCTGACCTCCTAGTGTTAGTTTAACGTCAATGTGTTTATTGTTTGAGAATATAATACCCGTTGTTTTGAGAGCGGAAAATTTGAAGCCCCATTTATCCGCCCAGCCGCTAATTGTATCTAGTGTTTTTTGCATTATACTTGTAAGTTTTTTGATGGAACGTGCGGTTTTCCATAGGGCAGAATCGTCAGCAAATAGGGACTGTTCAACTTCTGGATGTTTCGTGTCAATTTCATCGGCTAGGCCATTGATGAGGATGTTAAAAAGGGTGGGGCTAATGACGCTTCCCTGAGGGGTACCGTTGTCTAGTTGATGGTCGGTGGATAGGGTGTTTCCTATGCGAACTTTAAAATTTCTGTTGTTTAGGAAGTTTTTTATCCAGTGTTGCATTCTTCCCTTAATCCCAAGTTTGCTTAATTGAATAATTATGCCGTCCTGCCATACAAGGTCAAATGCTTTTTCTATGTCCAGGAAGATACCTAGTGTGTACTGATGTTTGGCATTCCCCTTTTTTATTGAGTGTTGTAATCTGGCTATATGGTCTAATGTACTTCTGTTCTTACGAAAGCCGCTTTGGGTTTTGTTTAATAAGTTGTTGTTTTCCATATGAAATTCCAGTCTATTCTTTACCATGGTTTCCATTATTTTGCATAGATTTGAAGTGAGAGAGATTGGGCGGTAAGAGTTGCTGTCTGATGGATCTTTACCTGGTTTTGGGATTGGGATAACGATGGATGTTTTCCATTTACTTGGAAGTTGTTTGGTCTGCCAGCTGACATTAATTAGTTTCAAAATTAGTTTCTGTGTTGTATTTGGTAGGTGTTTAAGGATAGTGTATCCTAGTTTGTCTTCACCAGGTGAGCTCTCTTTTTTACAGTGTATAGCTTTGCGGTATTCATTAATGTTGAAGTCTGCATTGAGATAGTTTTCTAAGTGATCGTCCAAATCGTTTTCTATCGTTGTTTCTTCCTTAATTTTTCTGAATTCTGGTTTCAGGTTGCTATCGCTACTGTTTGAAGCGAAAGATTCGGCGAGGTGTTCTGCCTTTTCTTTGTTCGTTTTTTTAGTTTTGTTCAGTACAGGGACTGTGTTTGTTAACTTTCCTTGTATATTTTTTATTTTGTTCCATATTTTTTTTGAATTGGTTTTGGTATCTATAGTGTTGCAAAAGTCTTCCCAGCATTTGGATTTAGCTTTTTTGACACTTTTTTCAGCTATGATTTTGAGTTCCTTGTAGTTCGCGTGATCAGTTTGGAGCCTATCTTTTTGAATTTGCTAAGTGCCTTCTTTTTGGCCGCAATATTCTTTGCACACTCAGGGTTCGACCAGGGCCTTACCAAAAAATCCTATAGGATCCAATGGGACAGATGATTTGTCCTATAGGATTCAATGGGACAGATGATCTGTCCTATAGGATCCAATGGGACAGATGAGCTGTCCTATAGGATCCGATAGGACAGTTACTTCTGTCCCTTAGGATCCTATAGGACAGATAATTCTGTCCTATAGGATCCTAAGGGATAGATAAATCTGTCCTATAGGATGGATTATTCTATGCTATAGAACATGTATGTGTCCTATAGGACAGCCATTCTATCCATTAAGAATTGTTTTTGTCCTTCACATGTGACAGAGTGTGAGGAACCAAACACATTTTACATGCATACATTGTAAAGAAAAGCACATAATAGGTGGAAAATGTGAAAAATCTCATAAAAGCAATGTTTTTTTTATTATTTTTTTCTGCATGATACATATTTACAAATATTGAACATAAGGCAAGAAATCAAAGTATTTTGTCTGTTATCATTCACAAATATTAGCACGAGTATGTAAGCTTATATACATGTAATGATATATGATCCAACTGATACAATGCTTCATTGATTAATTTATTGGAAGATATGAATTTAATCCAATTTCTGATACACAAATTAAAACCCAATTTAAACATGTAAATTCTACATTCGGAATTTCTGTAGACTTTTAATTACATGAATCGAGGCATCGAGGCAGTAAATCCTAATAGATTAAACAGATTCTGTTTTTTAAATCTCTGTAAAATGGGGTCTTCGATGGAATTTTTTTTAACTGTGGAAATGGAATTAAAAATCAGAAAAATGAGCATGTTAGCGCATTACCTCGATTTCAGTATTTGTTAGTCCACGGCAGGGATCAGGAAATGTACTATACAATGACATAATAATGCAATTCTTAAATACAGATTCAGAATATGCATATATATACAAATACTAACATGGTAAACAATCTTCTTGAAAACCAAACTTTACATTCGCTTTACTCCAAAGGAGACAAAAAACGTCTAAAGTGATTCATTACAAAATGTTAGTTGACCATGTAATCATTTTAGATGTATATGGTTCTTAACTATTCATAGTTAAGACCGCAAATAGGAAGTGTCAATTCAATTTCAATTCATTTATTTACACCCAGACCACATTCTGTGGTATATGGGGAAAACAATATGAATATTTGGCAGACGCAGCTTGCCAAAAACAGTCACAAATATACATGTATTTTGCAGCATATCTTTACAGTTAGCATAGGAGAGTCCATTACATCAATACAGTACGAAGATAATAGTATATCTACTTTTCTTAGGCACTGGTATGAAAAGTTTATAATAGACACAGTGGAAACTTTGTATTTGGGAATGATGGCCTCTAATAATTCGTTTACAGAGTAGAACAATAGTAATTCATTAAGTAACTTATTTTATAATAGTATTTGCATCCATTCTAACAATTAGATAGATATTCCAGGTTAAAAAGTAGTTACATACATCTACTAATCTTAATAATATTAATTTCGAATGTCTATGGCTATTTCTATTCAATATGGACAATGGGAGACAACTGTGGATTGATTACCCCCCTTGGTCAATATAAGGAAAATGTTATGAATACGAGAAAAACAGCCGGAAGTAATGTATAATCATCATCAAAAGTGAATATCAATGAGCATTGAGTAACTGTAACTTAATCTATGGTTATAATACCAACAATAATGATTAAGGTGATCTCTCACTAAATACCCTGATAATGTGCCATATGAACTTTACAACTTTGACTAATTTAGGTACATATGTGGTTTTACAAAGGTCACTTAGTTTTTGTGGATTAGGGTACCTAGTATAATACTCATTAATGTATTTTTTTCTACTGTCTTCAAGAAAAGGACAAACAAGTAAATAATGGTACTCGTCGCCAATAGCATTATGGTTACAGAGTTCACATAGTCTCTCTCCCTTCGGTATATTACTCCAACGTCCAGTCTCAATGGGAAATCTATGATTGGTGGTTCTGAATTTAGTAAAGGCTATTCTTAGCTTTTCGTCCAAAAGTAAAAGATAATTCTCTAAGTAAATACTTTCTTTAAATTTTGAATAAAACGAACCTTTTGATGAATTTGAAGAGCTGGCAAGCCAAAGCTGATAATACTGATCCTGTAATGTTTGCTCTATTTTAGTTTTGGTGGGTTTCAGACTATGTGTGTTCTGATTTAACCAGATATCATTCATACCCGTTTCCTCAAATATACTTCTAATAGAAATAATCCACTTATGTTGGTATACATTATGATCAACATCTGACAACATAAGTCTATACAGAATATATGACAACTTTGGTCTTTCGGCGCCGAGAACAATTCTACCCATACTGTTGTAAACCATCTGATTGTTCAATAAGCTTATTGAGATCAAAATTAATCTCCATTTTTGGACAATCGATCAAGTAAATTTGAACAGTTCATCAAATCTAGAAAATAAAGTATAAGCTTACTATCCGTAGAATTTAATAATTGGGAATTTTCACCTTATAGTTCAATTGTTTATTGACACAAAATAAATTTCTTCCAATGAATAAAAAAATATCCCCTCACGGTGGCAACAGATTTCCAGCAGATAAGGCAGCAGATGTAGAAATGGACTTTTTTTGATTGATTGAAATTGTAGTTTAAGGGCCCCTTCCCATACGGATTTCGCGGCCCATCAACTCTAATCTTTTATTTAAATTTCACGGTACATTTCTTCGTTAATTTAAGATCTTTTGCAGCGCTAGATATTAAAATAAATAATTAAATAATGAATAACAATAACAATGAGGAAACATAAATACTAGTACTTTTTTTTCATCTCCTCTGGTTTTATAGCATTTCCAAAAGAGAAACAGCTTGATAAAATGTGTGTGTATCGCAACAAAGAATTTTGGGTTTCAGTGGACGACAGAGGAGGCCTAACTAAGCCTGCGTCGCAGCGAATATAAATAAATAATTTACAAGAGTTGAATGTTGGAAAACAGGGGGTAGTCTTCCACATTGTCTAATGTGTTAATTTCCCGATCAAAGATAAAGTGGGCTTATTCTACCGGTACGGTACTGCATTAAACTGGTCTGAAATACCATTTCTGCTCGCGCTGTTTCAAATAGTTAATGCTACCATTGTTTACAGATACCGTTAAGACTTCCGTCCGTCGTCTTATGACTTTTCCCAGCGAACCAAACTCCCCCCACAGTGCAATATGATCTTTTACCGGTTCGCCCTGATTAACCTGAATGAGCAAAAAGTTATATACCGGCTGTCCTATCAACGGAAATATAGTACATATGGTCACATTATGTGTTAAAATTAGTTTTCCCCCATATAATTGTGTGTTAATTAATACCTCCCCATTTTGGTTGATACAATGACGTCACTGGGGGATTTTCCTCCTTCTGAAAAGCTTAATTTTAACACAGAAGTATATGGAAAAAACTTCAAAAAAGTATAGTTCAGAATCCATTTTAGCGTGATAATTTGAAGAGATGTACTATCTTTCTCTTCACCAAGTTGTAGAAATTTATCTCAAGTTTGAGCTAATATTTTTGGTAAAAACCTGCTACGCTCCATTGAGGCCTAGGTTAAAAATCCATCAGTTGCGCACCGTAATTGATAGAACAGCCGAACTTTGTTGAGAGCTGCTGTTACTTCCGCTGTATCTAAAATCGGGGCTGAAATCAGAGTTTTCCCCCATATAATTGTGTGTTAATTAATACCTCCCCATTTTGTTAGATACAATGATGTCACTGGAGGATTTTCTTGTTGAATTTAGATTTTATAATAAAATTAATAAGTTTAATAAATAATTAATTAATAATCAGTCCAATCCAAAGATTTTATAATAAAATTGGACATAATGAAGAAAATAAGTTTAGAAGAATACACCAGTTCTAACATGATTTTCAAGAAAAAAAATGTCCATTAATGAATACTCTACCCTCTTCATTATCACCAATTATATACAGATAATATTATTCTATTTTCCTGGTAGTCTATTACATTAGCAATTGACTTGCTGGCATTAATTCCATTAATTCAACAATTTGAGGAGAGTTATCTCCCCTGTACCGGTATATTTTAATTGGCCACTGGTGGCGCCACCATGCTGTCATATGAGAAATTATAACAACAACAGCAGGAAAACAAAGTTGATTTATATGTTAAGCTGGAACTATTGGGGTTTAAAGAACTGTATTGCAGATGGTGATGAGTGAAGCTACATGTAGTGATGGTAAGTAAGTTATAAATATAATTATAATGTTATAACTTAATTGGCAAAACAATTCTAATTTCTAGTTAAACTCAGAATGTTGTAATGTGGATCCTCTATGAGCTTTAACTATCAACAAGTTTCTCTTCATATACTTGGCTTATTAAACAATTGATAATCTTCTCAGTAACTACTGCAGCACTTAACCTTATATTTGCAGTCAAAATTAATGAAATAAATCAGTTAGCCTCATTTAGCCTGGAATTCACAAAGAAATATCCATAACTCAATCCCAGTCTGTCTCAAAATTCCTTTCAGATCTACCCAGGTTGATCCAGGCAGTGTGAATTGCCATTGTTGCATTGTCAGCTGGAAAAGCCCAGGCTTGGGGACCTCATGTGAAGATTGGCCATGCACCCTGAAGGAAATACCCCGGAGGGTGAGATAAATAGGTTATACACACCACTGCTGTGTATTTCCTGTTCATGTCAAACAGTAGGATTTAACTTGCTAGGAAGTTTGAGGGGGGGGGGGGCATGTTAGCTCTCAATAAATCAGTTGACATCCTCACTTGTTGTTTTGAAATGTTTATCGTTTCCTGCTTATATTTCCAGAAGATTTGAGAATATTTCCATACCAAAGTTCTGATGAAATCGCAAAGGAATATTTATTAAAATAAATTGATAACAAATACACTGTTGGCATAATCGATATTTGCTATGATAAAAATGTGACCAGGAAAAGCAGGATAAATTATGATCAGATTTCCTATAAACATGATAACAGGCTATATTTTAATTGTCTATTTATTGCACTATTCTTGATCAAGGCTAAGGATTGCTGCATAATTCAATTGTACATCTGTACCCACATCTTGAAAATGAGAACATTTCATGCAACCAATCGGACATGTTCGAGGCGCACATTTCATCGACTCGGAGAAGACATGTGATCATGGAAATCATGCAGCGTCTATTGTTGAATTACTTCTTCGCCAAAGAGGAAATAGCATCAGGCAATATACAGGACCAATACAACTGGATGACGAACATTGTTAAAATCATATTAGTGTACATTCTCAATATTTTTTCCAATTGTGATTGCGTTTTCATTTAGCGTTGATCCATTGCAATATTATTTAATGACGATATGCAATATAAATTCAAATAACAAATATATCTAAGCAACAATGTTACAATGGATTAAATTTATTTAACTTTTCAGACGAAGAAGACCACTATTCACATTGGTGGTTTTAAATCCAGGTTGGACCATATTATGGGGCAGAGCAGATATTCTAAGGTAGCTATTGATTTATTGATTTTTGATACTGAGTTTGTGTCTTAGATTGAATGTAAATTTTATAAGGCCAATTCTCGTAAAGCAAGTAATTACTTGTATTCTACAAGTTGCTGCTACAAGTCACACTGTGCGAATGGGGCTGTAAACAGAGATGATTCTTAACTAATTGATATATCATGTATTTTGTAGAAGGCTCTGCCAGTTATAGAAGACGACAGTGATGAGGAAGGAGGTTCGTTTGCCGAAACATCAGAAACATATATGCTAATGTAAGTATAAATTACATTATTGACAGTGCACCACATAATGTAACCATACTATAGTTTTCTCCATCACATCTACATGTAGCTTTCATTTTTCGTGTTTGCATTTTTCGTGAGTGAAATAGTCCTATAACAGTCGACCAACACAGGCCATATTCATACAGCATCTGCATTTATTTAACTACAATGTAGTTTGTCATTCAAAAGTCCATGAACTGATCAAATACTTAATCCTTTGTTTCCAGATTTCCGACATCGAGAGTGTTGCTGATGATGATGGCACTCTGCGACAGACATTACGAAGAATTGAGGAAGAAAACAGGAAGCTACGAGCAGACATTGGCGATCTTCATGAAAATTTGCAAAGTCTGAAAGGTATGTCTGGCTCAGCATTCTTTCTGTATGCAAGATGGCCAAATAAGGGAACAAGATGTATGCATGAATATGTATTTGGAAATATATGGAAGAGTGTCCTTATACACATATATTCTGTAATAACTATTTTCCAAACAAATTTGCTCAAATGCTTTTCTTCAGATCAGCCATCAGTGGTTTCGCATTTTACACATGCATGATTCTCAGCGTAATGAATTATCTCCTTTATAATATAATTACCTCATTTAAATAGAATGAGAATGTACACATGATCCGTATTGTAATTTAACTATCCTCAATATGTTATGGTGCATTTGCGAATACATTTCTATTGTTTTTTGTTCTCTCATTAGATCTTCCAAGAATGGTTTTAGACTTGTCACAACTTGTACAGGAAGTGAAGCAAAGCTGTCAGTGCAATTGTGCTCAGGAGACAACTACCCCAGAGAGACGTCCCTCACCGATGGTACATGCTGCTCCACTTGTACCAGAGTCCTCTCTATGCCGACTACCCAGTCACCAGCTCCATCTCCGTTGGTTGTTCGAACATCAGGTACCCTGGGACAGCAATCTCCAGTTTTCGCCATCTCACAGCATACCACCGAATTAGATGTTGACCTTGTAAGTCATATGTTTTTTTATCGTTCATAATAATAAAAGGCTTTATCTATACTCCATTACAAACTCTTAGCCCAATACAAGCGTCTAGTCCGTCATTCATAATTCAGTCGTCGTCCATTAAAGAATATCCGCGTCCATAATCCAAAGACCTATTCCATATCCATAGGAATGTAATGATATATACAGAGAAAGTTAAAGTGGGATATCCTTACATAAGTACAATATGTTTAAAACAGTGATACCCGAAGAACAATTTTATAGTGAGTTTAAATACTTAAAGGGTCTTCTAAAGCTGACTGATCATTTTGGTAGCCTATTGAACAAGTTGATGCTATTTATATTGTCAGCTTTATTCACAAGAGCTGAGATGGCTACACACACGCTGACTGATGTGGAGTCAAATACTGGACCTGATGCAGACGTAAAACCACTCATTGAATCAAGACAAGATAACTGCTATACAAGGTAATTGTTCTTGTCTTTGAAAATATCTCGGATCTTTTATCAGTTGTATGTATTGTGACAAAAACATTTTGAGCGCTTAGCATCCCATAAGCCAGGTATTCAAATTAAATTACCCCGCTATAATAAAATGCTGTAATACTTAAATAAGGAGCCAATCAAAGTAAAATTGCCCAAGTATTAAACTTGGTTACCGACAAACTTGCAGCTGCCTATTTGACTGAGTATATAAATTGGGGTTCCAAGCCTTTGGCAAGTTTAATGCATTTCTTTTCTGCATTGCAGCCCTACTTCTAAATGTCTTTTAATGATGTGCTAATTAAATATTTTCTTTTACCCCTTTCGCTAAAGTACTACCAAAAGAAGTTTCCTGGCAAGGATAAGATATACAGGATTCTATGAAGGCCAAACTGAATGGCGAACAGAAGTGCTACAGACGGAAGGAGAAGCACAGAGAGGCTCCCCACATCATTCCCCAGTGACAACATGGCACACTGATATTATGTCATTCTAATATATACCCTCTATATTTATGTGTATCCTGCGTTATTTTGTATACAATAAAATGTCCGTATGCATGGATTGGCTTCTGTTAAATGTCTTCATGGGTAACATGTCTTACATGTTACGTAATAGTACCTGTGTGTTATCTGAACATTACTGATCAGTTTCTGTCCAGTACACAGTAATTATTTGATCAGTACTGTTTAGAGAGCAATCACTGCTGTTCCATGTAGTTGCTGTAAGAGGTTATTCCTTTAAAAACTTCAGGACGCTGTGTATGTGCCATGACTTCAGCGATACCAGGGACCAGAAGCGAGTTGACCTGATCCATTTTATTTACTGAACTCCACATTTAAAGGTTCACCCCATTTTCAGAAGAGTACCCTGAAAATAGCTATGGAATATTGCTGAACTTCATAAATGATGCTACAGGACAGTCCTATAGGATTCAATAGGACAGTCCTATAGGGTCCAATAGGACAGTCCTATGGGATTGCTGTGGGAAAATGTCCTACAGGATCCCATAAGATTTTGCCTATAGGACAGTCTATAGGACTGTCCTATAGGACTGTCCTATAGGACTGTCCTATTAGATCCTATAGGACTGTCCTATTAGATCCTATAGGACTGTCCCGTAAGATCCTATAGGACCGTCCTATAGGACAATCCTATAGGACTGTCCTATAGGCAAAATCCTATAGGACTGTCCTATAGGACAATCCTATAGGAATCCTATAGGATTTTTTGGTAAGGGGGGTACCGGGTTTTTGTTGTGGCGCTGTTGTGATATCGGAATATATTTTTGTGCTATGTTTAGTAGTGAATTTGTAATGCTTTCATTAAACATCTCTGGATCGGAATTGAATATCTCGTCATGATTTAGGCTTTGACAGTCTTTCTGGAAGCTTTTCCAGTCGGCTTTGGAGTACTGAAATTTTGGAGGGGGTCTGTCCTTTCAGAGTCCGGTTTTATACTAATTTTCGTCAGAATGGCGAAGTGGTCGCTGTCAAGCGTGTCGGGAATCACATCCCATTCGGATTTAACAGCTAGATCAGGGGAGACAATAGTTAAATCTATTGCAGATAGTTCACCGGTGTTCATGTCTATTCGCGTCCCGTGGCCATTATTTAAATAGCATAGGTTGTTTTGGTCAAGCCATTTTTCCACTACTTGGCCTTTTTCGTCTGGAATGATCAAGTCCAAAATCTATCCAAAACAGAATTTTATAAAGTTGCTAAAAATAACATCGAGCTCGAGAACTATCTTACTGCCCTACCCCCAATGCTTAGACAAACATTTTTGAAATTTCGAACATCAAATCACAGACTTTCAATCGAAACAGGCCGCAGGGCAGGAGTCCCTCGTCAGAACCGATTTTGTACACTATGTAACACAGCAGAGGTAGGCAATGAACAACATATTCTATATCATTGCACTAGTCTATCAGACATAAGAAGTAAATACATTCCGCAATATTACTGTAAATACCCAAGAGATGACAAGACATACAACTTATTTAACAAGCCTTCAAGGAATGTTTTAGTTAATCTAAGTAGGTTTCTTTATCAAGTATCTGTTATGTTTAGCTCTCGCAGATAAGAACCTATCAGGAACTGTTGTAGAAGTATTATACTTTCACATTGAAGATAGTGTTCACTAAGATTGTTTATAGTACATGTGTGGTTATTTACTCTAAATTTCTATTTGAATACCCTGTCCACCAAGTGACTGTAACTGTCCCCCTTCTACCAGGTAATCTGGTCTGGGTGTAATAAAGTATTATATTATATTACGTCTGCCTTGGTGCAATTGTCGTCCCAAATGGGGTTATGACTGTTGTAATCACCACATATGATAATAGGGGAGTTAAATTTCTTTGTGATGTTGTCCAGTTCTTTTGGGGAGATTTTCTTTAGACTTCCTGGGGCATATAAATTAATGATGTTAATAGGTTTGTTATTGAAGAAGACCTGAATAGCGTGCCATTCGAGATCGTCACCGGTAGGGCTTTTATCTAGTTCTATGTGAATCAGGTCCTCTTTTATTAATATGAGGTTCCCCCCTAGTGCACCTGTAAGTCTGTCTGATCTATACGGCTTATATCCGTTTATTGTAAATTTATTTTTTCCTGGCTTCAGAAAAGTTTCCTGAACACAAATTATATCTGGGCTGATTTCATTTACTAAGACTTTAAGATTGTCCCCGTTTTTCCCGATGCTTCGGGCATTCCATTGGAGTAATGATAATTGATTTTTATTGAATTTTGTATTAGTTATATCCCTAATTTAGTGACTGATGCATTCGCAAGTGGATTATCTTATGTTGAGGGCCGGGATAGACTTTTCTTTGGGTGTGGAAGTTTTCTTGTCGTATTTCGGTTTTTCCCCCAGTTAATAATTTCGTCGGAGCTAAACTCCCAATTAAGGAAGTCCCGCGCAATTTTTACTATCATGTCGGTCTTATTAAGCTTAGGTTGCAGGGGGTTAATAACTGAGTTCAACACAATGTTGATAAACCGAGCAGGTCTAGCTTGGTTAGGTTCTTTGTCTCCGTTTCTCAGTCTCCATTGTATCACCTGAGTTTGTGTTCACGGCTGTGACTATTGTCTCAGTTGCCTTTGCTTTGTGTAGAGCGGTGGTCATTTCTATACTGATTTTTCTATTTATTCTGGTTTCTTTTACAGCTTCTGCGTAAGAAATCCCTTTTTCTGCTTTAGTGAATTCAACTCTTTTTGCCTCTTTGAAAGCTATACAACCTTTGTAGGCCGCTGAATGGTTGCCTTTGCAGTTTACACATGTTACTTTAGTTTCAGTACATTCTTCGTAATTATGATTTCCAGAGCATTTCGCACATACAACTTGGGATTTACAAAATCTAGCTATATGACCACCATATTTCTGACAGTTGTGGCATCTTTTTGGTGTGTCAAAAAAAGGTTTAACTATAATGTTACGAAGCCATAGCCGGACAGTTTTCGGTAATTTTGATCCTTTGAATACTAGCATAATGCTTGTCGTTTCCTGTTTGTTCTTTTGCATTCTTTTGGCATATACTACGTTTTGTTTTGAGAGAATGGGGAAAATGTCTTCTAGTTTGACACTGAGGTCAATTCCATAAATTACTCCTTTGCATTGCTCTCTACGCTGTATGAATTGTTTTACCGAGACAGGTTGATCTGCTAGCAGGTCTAAACGTAGTAATTTGTCGTACTGAGTTTGTGATTTGCAGTGGACTTTCAGATCGCCACCCGGAAGTTCAAAGATTTGATGTACGTCACCAGCACATTTTTTGAGATCGTTTGCTACCTTGGCCTTTGGGAATTTACATGCTCTCAGTTGAGTTAAACTATGAATGATGGCGATAAAATTTGCTAGACTACTTGGGGATTTGGGACAGGGTGCGTGTTTTTTGTGAGGTGGGGTTTGATCAGTGTTGATTTCTGAGAGTTTCCTTTTAGTCGTTTTTACGGTGGCTTCCATTGTTTGATTTGTTTTTGTTTAGATCAGGACCAGTTGTTATTTGGTAAGGGGTGACTTTAGTGATAGAAAATATTAGTCTAGGTACAAAGATTGAATTCAAAACTTAGCTCTGGCTGGCTGGTTTCTTCCACTGTTGTTTGTAGTTTGGGTAACCCTGTAACGCCTGGGGAACAAAGACCGCAGAGGAACACAAAGGCTGGGAAAGCTTGGCTGATTCGGCAGAACACAAAAGTACGTCCGTTCACTCTGAGCGCTGACACTTTCGATCTGACACTTTTTTCTAAATCGGAGATATTTATAGGCTAAGCGAAGTAAGACGTTTGGGTGTGGATTAGCCTCAGAGAAGCTTGCGATTGGCTAGCTGTGTAATACCTTAACAATGGCACTGTGCTATTGTGTTGTGGCTTACAATCCGCAAAGGGGTGCCGTACTGTTATGGCTGAGGTGATAGACAGTCAAACTATCAGACCTGAGGCGGATACTTTGAGCAGGGCTTCACCACGGGCTACGGTTAACCAGCGTGAGGTATTCTAAAAAGTTCAAACGGTACCGACACAACATGTATTCATAGATTGTTTAGAAGAAATCATTGATGCTCAGAAATAGGCAATGATTGATGTTTTCAGCCTCCACTCATTAATCCGCATATGTTCAAAGATGAGACATCTAAACATATGGAATTAATGATTAACTCGCTGCTTTGAGCCAACACATTTTAATGTACTGAAACTGCCTGTATAATTACAGCTATGAAAAATAAGTTGATGCAAAGGAAATTTTAAGCTGTTGTTTCTCGATAGAATTCGAACAATATCCCGCCTCACAATGAAGTGCCAGGTTATTTGCCTGGTCGTACTATAATTACATCAAATGCATTAGTGTATCGCATGAACTCTTGAAGCGTATATCAAGGAATATTCTAATGCGTGGAACACATACAGAAAAATTCGAAAGAATAGGTAGGATATACGTACAAGCCGATTATTTTTCTCTAATATCCCTCGTCCCATTTTGACATGACCCCGTGCTTTTTGGAATGATACGTTCCAAAATGGTGTAACGAATCATCAAAACGCAGTCAATTAATTCTATAAGTATTTTTCGTGAATGCAAACACGGTTAATTCATCCGTTCACCGCAAGCAATAACAACCAAGGAGGTTGCATCTTTGCATTTAGCACGGACATGTTTTGACTACCCACACAGCGATCTGACTGGCTGTAAAAACGCCATTGAAGTTTTTGGGTGTAAGATTATTATCAGGACTTGAATTCCGGCGATCATTGATTGGCTATTATATATGATTGGGTCAGAAATGGTGTGAGAAGTATTTTAAAATGTTTCTATAATATTTGACTCTCAAATATATCGAAACCACCTTTTCAAATTTTAATCGGTAAAAAATATGGGCCAGTTTGATTGGCCACCTCCAAAATTTGCCGTAACGGTTTCGGGCTGGATGACCCTATTTCTGAGTACCGTAGACGGACAGCGGCTCGCCATTATTTTTGCAGAATACACAGGTGGCTGACTTCATCTTCTTCTTCCTGATGAATTCATGATCTCGACTTGGAGATGGGTTCGTATGGTGGATCTTGGCGAATTGGAATTGGACCAGGAAGAACGAAGACTGGCCTGGTAAACATCGTACTCGTCTAGGTCCATGTCAATGCCGTTGGTATAGAAGTCAAACTGTTCGACATTTCGAATATAATCTAAGGGGTCCACAGGGATTAAACCGATACATATATCTGACGTTGATGCAAAGCTCGAGTCGCTTTCATGACTTGAAGATGTTGAAGCTGTCGGACTTGGCAGTGGAACTGGGATAGAACATAATTGTCTGCCTGGATGGTGATTCATGAGGCCAGCAAGAGTGGTCATGTTGATGAATTCACCGAAACCTAAAAGTTCAAATATATAGTCTGCATCCATGATATCTATAGCAAAGATGTTGTAGGTACGAAGTCAAAGATTTTACAACTGACACTTTTTTTAAATCGGAGATATTTATAGGCTAAGCGAAGTAAGACGGTTGGGTGTGGATTAGCCTCAGAGAAGCTTGCGATTGGCTAGCTGTGTAATACCTTAACAATTGCACTGTGCTATTGTGTTTTGGCTTACAATCCGCTAAGGGGTGCCGTACTGTTATGGCTGAGGTGATAGACAGTCAAACTATCAGGCCTGAGGCGGATACTTTGAGCAGGGCTTCACCACGGGCTACGGTTAACCAGCGTGAGGTATTCTAAAAAGTTCAAACGGTACCGACACACCATGTATTCATAGATTGTTTAGAAGAAATCATTGATGCTCAGAAATAGGCAATGATTGATGTTTTCAGCCTCCACTCATTAATCCGCATATGTTCAAAGATGAGACATCTAAACATATGGAATTAATGATTAACTCGCTGCTTTGAGCCAACACATTTTAATGTACTGAAACTGCCTGTATAATTACAGCTATGAAAAATAAGTTAATGCAAAGGAAATGTTAAGCTGTTGTTTCTCGATAGAATTCGAACCATATCCCGCCTCACAATGAAGTGCCAGGTTATTTGCCTGGTCGTACTATAATTACATCAAATGCATTAGTGTATCGCATGAACTCTTGAAGCGTATATCAAGGAATATTCTAATGCATGGAACACATACAGAAAAATTCGAAAGAATAGGTAGGATATACGTACAAGCCGATTATTTTTCTCTAATATCCCTCGTCCCATTTTGACATGACCCCGTGCTTTTTGGAATGATACGTTCCAAAATGGTGTAACGAATCATCAAAACGCAGTCAATTAATTCTATAAGTATTTTTCGTGAGTGCAAACACGGTTAATTCATCCGTTCACCGCAAGCAATAACAACCAAGGAGGTTGCATCTTTGCATTTAGCACGGACATGTTTTGACTACCCACACAGCGATCTGACTGGCTGTAAAAACGCCATTGAAGTTTTTGGGTGTAAGATTATTATCAGGACTTGAATTCCGGCGATCATTGATTGGCTATTATATATGATTGGGTCAGAAATGGTGTGAGAAGTATTTTAAAATGTTTCTATAATATTTGACTCTCAAATATATCGAAACCACCTTTTCAAATTTTAATCGGTAAAAAATATGGGCCAGTTTGATTGGCCACCTCCAAAATTTGCCGTAACGGTTTCGGACTGGATGACCCTATTTCTGGCGGTCTTATCTCGAAAAAAAAGTGGGGAAAGGATGCTGAATTTTCCATATGTTTGAGCGGAAAGTCCAGGCTACCTGATGAGGTAGGTCATTTGTGGCGGCGAATATTAGGGAATATAGTTTTCACAAGATGTGCTCCGGCAATTTACTACCTATTAAGTAAGGCGATTATTTAGTGGTTTCTGACCTCTACGTTCCTAGATGTGTTTTCATATAAAAAATAATCGGAATCTGGAGGTCTCCCAATGAGGAACCCGACAACAGCGACTCATCTAGGGTCATTCAGGAATCTTCAGGAGAGGACAGTAAAACGAAATATGAGCATATTCAATAGATAGCACATGATTTATTTCTTCCTTGACATAATTAGAGGCGACAAGTCTCTGAAGCTATAAGCGTATCCTTCTACACGAACATCTGAATATTCAGCACAGTACAATAATTACATTATCAATTATCAAATAAAAAAGCACATTCGTAAGCATCTATTTGAAGACAATAATGAAATGCAATCAAATTAATACAGATATCAGTTCCAAATAACATTTTGAAAAACATATCCTGCATAACACATTTAAAGCACTATCACGTTTAACACAAAAATACTGGAAAGATATAAAAATATTCTATCAAACTTCAAGTGGAACAACTGAGAAGCGAAAGGCCTCTTCCCGAATTAGTATTCAGCGGGCAATACTTCAAGGTGTGTACAGAATCTCCGGATGATCCGCAAATGGGACAGGTGTATCGGCGGAGTATAGGACATGTGACTCGACCGGTAGGATCTTTCAGCATATGAGTACCGTAGACGGACAGCGGCTCGCCATTATTTTTGCAGAATACACAGGTGGCTGACTTCATCTTCTTCTTCCTGATGAATTCATGATCTCGGCTTGGAGATGGGTTCGTATGGTGGATCTTGGCGACTTGGAATTGGACCAGGAAGAACGAAGACTGGCCTCGTAAACATCGTACTCGTCTAGGTGCATGTCAATGGCGTTGGTATAGAAGTCAAACCGTTCGACATTTCGAATATAATCTAAGGGGTCCACAGGGATTACACCGATACATATATCTGACGTTGATGCAAAGCTCGAGTCGCTTTCATGACTTGAAGATGTTGAAGCTGTCGGACTTGGCAGTGCAACTGGGGTAGAACATAATTGTCTGCCTGGATGGTGATTCATGAGGCCAGCAAGAGTGGTCATGTTGATGAATTCACCGAAACCTAAAAGGTCAAAGATATAGTCTGCATCCATGATATCTATAGCAAAGATGTTGTAGGTACGAAGTCAAAGATTTTACAACTGACACTTTGATTGAAATTGTAGTTTAAGGGCCGCTTCCCATTCGGATTTCGCGGCCCATCAACTCAATGTTTTATTTGAATTTCGCGGTACATTACTTTGTTTATTGAATATCTTTTCCAGCGCTAAATATATAAATAAATAAATAAATAAATAATAAATAACAATGAGAGATTAGTAGGAGATATAAATAGATGTAAATAAGAATCGCTATATGTACAAGTTCGTAAGACTCTTTTTGGTTTTTGGTTAAGTTATACTGGTAAATATGAGTTCACTGTAATCGCGTGTATGATTCCTTTGTCTTGGTACCCCTTTGTACGCACAAAGCCGTCCAGAAAAAACTGGGAGAACCATGGGCGTCTTCAGGATTTTTCGGATCGACTTCACTAACGACGCCCTTGGGAACAGGTTGGGTTCTTCCAGAAATCTGTGCCTGTAACAATTGCTTGGAGTGTGTATTGGGGCACAGGACGGCAGGTCTACGTCCTATATTGCGTGAAAGTCAAAGGATCATATTCTGTGTTAAGGCGTCAGTTCGATGTCATCTATGGGGTAGCGTGTCGGTGCGGTTTAGGATGTGATGTTCTGGTTCTGGAGGTTTCTTGTTGTGCGGCGATGTTGGTATTCTTGTGATCGTCATCCGTCTTCTGTTTTTAGTCTTGTCCAGTCCGTCTTTGATCTTCGGTGTGCCGTGAGGTGCTGTTTAATAATTTTTGTCGTCATCAGTGTTCTGTTTGATGTCTGGTCTTGTTCGTCTGTGTCGTCTTCATCGTGTTCATCTCCATTTCTGAAAGTATAAGATGAAACAGTGTGTAGTATTCATTTTTGTGAGTGACATTATCTGTGTGCGTGGTTGTTTCTTGGACGTGCGCTAATGATTTATGTCCTTGGTTGTTGAATTGGTAGCGGCCTTCAGGTTTTAGAGACGAATGTGGTACCGGCCCACACGGAACATGGTATCTCCGGTGCCCACATTGCCTATTTTATTGCGAAAGATAGATTTTTGGCCAATATTGTCGTAGGGATGTTGATTTGGTCTTGGCCTCCGATTTTTGAGACTAATGTGGCCGCCGGCCCACACGGAACATGGTATCTCCGGTGCCCACATTGCCTATTTTATTGCGAAAGAGAGATTTTTGGCCAATATTGTCTGCCTGGATGGTGATTCATGAAGCCAGCAAGAGTGGTCATGTTGATGAATTCACCGAAACCTAAAAGGTCAAAGATATAGTCTGCATCCATGATATCTATAGCAAAGATGTTGTAGGTACGAAGTCAAAGATCTTACAACTGACACTTTTTTTTTGATTGAAATTGTAGTTTAAGGGCCGCTTCCCATTCGGATTTCGCGGCCCATCAACTCAATGTTTTATTTGAATTTCGCGGTACATTTCTTTGTTTTTTTAATATCTTTTCCAGCGCTAAGTAAATAAATAAATAAATAAATAACAATGAGAGATTAGTAGGAGATATAAATAGAAGTAAATAAGAATCGCTATGTACAAGTTCGTAAGTCGCTTTCTGGTTTTTGGTTAAGTTATACTGGTAAATGTGAGTTCACTGTAATCGCGTGGATGATTCCTTTGTCTTGGTACCCCTTAGTACGCACAAAGCCGTCCAGAAAAAACTGGGAGAACCACGGTCGTCTTTAGGATTTTTCGAATCGACTTCCCTAGCGACGCCCTTGGGAACAGGGCGGGACACTTTTTTTTAAATCGGAGATATTTATAGGCTAAGAGAAGTAAGACGGTTGGGTGTGGATTAGCCTCAGAGAAGCTCGCGATTGGCTAGCTGTGTAATACCGTAACAATGGCACTGTGCTATTGTGTTGTGGCTTACAATCCGCTAAGGGGTGCCGTACTGTTATGGCTGAGGTGATAGACAGTCAAACTATCAGGCCTGAGGCGGATACCTTGAGCACGGCTTCACCACGGGCTACGGTTAACCAGCGTGAGGTATTCTAAAAAGTTCAAACGGTACCGACACACCATGTATTCATAGATTGTTTAGAAGAAATCATTGATGCCCAGAAATAGACAATGATTGATGTTTTCAGCCTCCACTCATTAATCCGCATATGTTCAAAGATGAAACATCTAAACATATGGAATTAATGATTAACTCGCTGCTTTGAGCCAACACATTTTAATGTACTGAAACTGCCTGTATAATTACGGCTATGAAAAATAAGTTAATGCAAAGGAAATTTTAAGCTGTTGTTTCTCGATAGAATTCGAACCATATCCCGCCTCACAATGAAGTGCCAGGTTATTTACCTGGTCGTACTATAATTACATCAAATGCATTAGTGTATCGCATGAACTCTTGAAGCGTATATCAAGGAATATTCTAATGCGTGGAACACATACAGAAAAATTTGAAAGAATAGGTAGGATATACGTACAAGCCGATTATTTTTCTCTAATATCCCTCGTCCCATTTTGACATGACCCCGTGCTTTTTGGAATGATACGTTCCAAAATGGTGTAACGAATCATCAAAACGCAGTCAATTAATTCTATAAGTATTTTTCGTGAGTGCAAACACGGTTAATTCATCCGTTCATCGCAAGCAATAACAACCAAGGAGGTTGCATCTTTGCATTTAGCACGGACATGTTTTGACTACCCACACAGCGATCTGACTGCCTGTAAAAACGCCATTGAAGTTTTTGGGTGTAAGATTATTATCAGGACTTGAATTCCGGCGATCATTGATTGGCTATTATATATGATTGGGTCAGAAATGGTGTGAGAAGTATTTTAAAATGTTTCTATAATATTTGACTCTAAAATATATCGAAACTACCTTTTCAAATTTTAATCGGTAAAAAATATGGGCCAGTTTGATTGGCCACCTCCAAAATTTGCCGTAACGGTTTCGGACTGGATGACCCTATTTCTGGCGGTCTTATCTCGAAAAAAAGGAGGGGAAAGGATGCTGAATTTTCCATATGTTTGAGCGGAAAGTCCAGGCTACCTGATGAGGTAGGTCATTTGTGGCGGCGAATATTAGGGAATATAGTTTTCACAAGATGTGCCCCGGCAATTTACTACCTATTAAGTAAGGCGATTATTTAGTGGTTTCTGACCTCTACGTTCCTAGATGTGTTTTCATATAAAAAATAATCGGAATCTGGAGGTCTCCCAATGAGGAACCCGACAACAGCGACTCATCTAGGGTCATTCAGGAATCTTCAGGAGAGGACAGTAAAACGAAAAATGAGCATATTCAATAGATAGCACATGATTTATTTCTTCCTTGACATAATTAGAGGCGACAAGTCTCTGAAGCTATAAGCATATCCTTCTACATGAACATCTGAATATTCAGCACAGTACAATAATTACATTATCAATTATCAAATAAAAAAGCACATTCGTAAGCATCTATTTGAAGACAATAATGAAATGCAATCAAATTAATACAGATATCAGTTCCAAATAACATTTTGAAAAACATATCCTGCATAACACATTTAAAGCACTATCACGTTTAACACAAAAATACTGGAAAGATATAAAAATATTCTATCAAACTTCAAGTGGAACAACTGAGAAGCGAAAGGCCTCTTCCCGAATTAGTATTCAGCGGGCAATACTTCAAGGTGTGTACAGAATCTCCGGATGATCCGCAAATGGGACAGGTGTATCGGCGGAGTATAGGACATGTGACTCGACCGGTAGGATCTTTCAGCATATGAGTACCGTAGACGGACAGCGGCTCGCCATTATTTTTGCAGAATACACAGGTGGCTGACTTCATCTTCTTCTTTCTGATGAATTCATGATCTCGGCTTGGAGATGGGTTCGTATGGTGGATCTTGGCGACTTGGAATTGGACCAGGAAGAACGAAGACTGGCCTCGTAAACATCGTACTCGCCTAGGTGCATGTCAATGCCGTTGGTATAGAAGTCAAACCGTTCGACATTTCGAATATAATCTAAGGAGTCCACAGGGATTAAACCGATACATATATCTGACGTTGATGCAAAGCTCGAGTCGCTTTCATGACTTGAAGATGTTGAAGCTGTCGGACTTGGCAGTGGAACTGGGGTAGAACATAATTGTCTGCCTGGATGGTGATTCATGAGGCCAGCAAGAGTGGTCATGTTGATGAATTCACCGAAACCTAAAAGGTCAAAGATATAGTCTGCATCCATGATATCTATAGCAAAGATGTTGTAGGTACGAAGTCAAAGATCTTGCAACTGACACTTTTTTTTTGATTGAAATTGTAGTTTAAGGGCCGCTTCCCATTCGGATTTCGCGGCCCATCAACTCAATGTTTTATTTGAATTTCGCGGTACATTTCTTTGTTTTTTTAATATCTTTTCCAGCGCTAAGTAAATAAATAAATAAATAAATAAATAAATAAATAAATAAATAAATAAATAAATAAATAAATAAATAAATAAATAAATAAATAAATAAATAAATAATTAAATAAATAACAATGAGAGATTAGTAGGAGATATAAATAGAAGTAAATAAGAATCGCTATGTACAAGTTCGTAAGTCGCTTTCTGGTTTTTGGTTAAGTTATACTGGTAAATGTGAGTTCACTGTAATCGCGTGGATGATTCCTTTGTCTTGGTACCCCTTAGTACGCACAAAGCCGTCCAGAAAAAACTGGGAGAACCACGGGCGTCTTTAGGATTTTTCGAATCGACTTCCCTAGCGACGCCCTTGGGAACAGGGTGGGACACTTTTTTTTAAATCGGAGATATTTATAGGCTAAGAGAAGTAAGACGGTTGGGTGTGGATTAGCCTCAGAGAAGCTTGCGATTGGCTAGCTGTGTAATACCGTAACAATGGCACTGTGCTATTGTGTTGTGGCTTACAATCCGCTAAGGGGTGCCGTACTGTTATGGCTGAGGTGATAGACAGTCAAATTATCAGGCCCGAGGCGGATACCTTGAGCACGGCTTCACCACGGGCTACGGTTAACCAGCGTGAGGTATTCTAAAAAGTTCAAACGGTACCGACACACCATGTATTCATAGATTGTTTAGAAGAAATCATTGATGCTCAGAAATAGGCAATGATTGATGTTTTCAGCCTCCACTCATTAATCCGCATATGTTCAAAGATGAGACATCTAAACATATGGAATTAATGATTAACTCGCTGCTTTGAGCCAACACATTTTAATGTACTGAAACTGCCTGTATAATTACAGCTATGAAAAATAAGTTAATGCAAAGGAAATTTTAAGCTGTTGTTTCTCGATAGAATTCGAACCATATCCCGCCTCACAATGAAGTGCCAGGTTATTTGCCTGGTCGTACTATAATTACATCAAATGCATTAGTGTATCGCATGAACTCTTGAAGCGTATATCAAGGAATATTCTAATGCGTGGAACACATACAGAAAAATTCGAAAGAATAGATAGGATATACGTACAAGCCGATTATTTTTCTCTAATATCCCTCGTCCCATTTTGACATGACCCCGTGCTTTTTGGAATGATACGTTCCAAAATGGTGTAACGTATCATCAAAACGCAGTCAATTAATTCTATAAGTATTTTTCGTGAGTGCAAACACGGTTAATTCATCCGTTCACCGCAAGCAATAACAACCAAGGAGGTTGCATCTTTGCATTTAGCACGGACATGTTTTGACTACCCACACAGCGATCTGACTGGCTGTAAAAACGCCATTGAAGTTTTTGGGTGTAAGATTATTATCAGGACTTGAATTCCGGCGATCATTGATTGGCTATTATATATGATTGGGTCAGAAATGGTGTGAGAAGTATTTTAAAATATTTCTATAATATTTGACTCTCAAATATATCGAAACCACCTTTTCAAATTTTAATCGGTAAAAAATATGGGCCAGTTTGATTGGCCACCTCCAAAATTTGCCGTAACGGTTTCGGGCTGGATGACCCTATTTCTGGCGGTCTTATCTAAAAAAAAGGTGGGGAAAGGATGCTGAATTTTCCATATGTTTGAGCGGAAAGTCCAGGCTACCTGATGAGGTAGGTCATTTGTGGCGGCGAATATTAGGGAATATAGTTTTCACAAGATGTGCTCCGGCAATTTACTACCTATTAAGTAAGGCGATTATTTAGTGGTTTCTGACCTCTACGTTCCTAGATGTGTTTTCATATAAAAAATAATCGGAATCTGGAGGTCTCCCAATGAGGAACCCGACAACAGCGACTCACCTAGGGTCATTCAGGAATCTTCAGGATAGGACAGTAAAACGAAAAATGAGCATATTCAATAGATAGCACATGATTTATTTCTTCCTTGACATAATTAGAGGCGACAAGTCTCTGAAGCTATAAGCGTATCCTTCTACACGAACATCTGAATATTCAGCACAGTACAATAATTACATTATCAATTATCAAATAAAAAAGCACATTCGCAAGCATCTATTTGAAGACAATAATGAAATGCAATCAAATTAATACAGATATCAGTTCCAAATAACATTTTGAAAAACATATCCTGCATAACACATTTAAAGCACTATTACGTTTAACACAAAAATACTGCAAAGATATAAAAATATTCTATCAAACCTCAAGTGGAACAACTGAGAAGCGAAAGGCCTCTTCCCGAATTAGTATTCAGCGGGCAATACTTCAAGGTGTGTACAGAATCTCCGGATGATCCGCAAATGGGACAGGTGTATCGGCGGAGTATAGGACATGTGACTCGACCGGTAGGATCTTTCAGCATATGAGTACCGTAGACGGACAGCGGCTCGCCATTATTTTTGCAGAATACACAGGTGGCTGACTTCATCTTCTTCTTCCTGATGAATTCATGATCTCGGCTTGGAGATGGGTTCGTATGGTGGATCTTGGCGACTTGGAATTGGACCAGGAAGAACGAAGACTGGCCTGGTAAACATCGTACTCGCCTAGGTCCATGTCAATGCCGTTGGTATAGAAGTCAAACCGTTCGACATTTCGAATATAATCTAAGGGGTCCACAGGGATTAAACCGATACATATATCTGACGTTGATGCAAAGCTCGAGTCGCTTTCATGACTTGAAGATGTTGAAGCTGTCGGACTTGGCAGTGGAACTGGGGTAGAACATAATTGTCTGCCTGGATGGTGATTCATGAGGCCAGCAAGAGTGGTCATGTTGATGAATTCACCGAAACCTAAAAGGTCAAAGATATAGTCTGCATCCATGATATCTATAGCAAAGATGTTGTAGGTACGAAGTCAAAGATTTTACAACTGACACTTTGATTGAAATTGTAGTTTAAGGGCCGCTTCCCATTCGGATTTCGCGGCCCATCAACTCAATGTTTTATTTGAATTTCGAGGTACATTACTTTGTTTATTGAATATCTTTTCCAGCGCTAAATATATAAATAAATAAATAAATAAATAAATAATAAATAACAATGAGAGATAAGTAGGAGATATAAATAGATGTAAATAAGAATCGCTATATGTACAAGTTCGTAAGACTCTTTTTGGTTAAGTTATACTGGTAAATATGAGTTCACTGTAATCGCGTGTATGATTCCTTTGTCTTGGTACCCCTTTGTACGCACAAAGCCGTCCAGAAAAAACTGGGAGAACCATGGGCGTCTTCAGGATTTTTCGGATCGACTTCACTAACGACGCCCTTGGGAACAGGGTGGGTTCTTCCAGAAATCTGTGCCTGTAACAATTGCTTGGAGTGTGTATTGGGGCACAGGACGGCAGGTCTACGTCCTATATTGCGTGAAAGTCAAAGGATCATATTCTGTGTTAAGGCGTCAGTTCGATGTCATCTATGGGGTAGCGTGTCGGTGCGGTTTAGGATGTGATGTTCTGGTTCTGGAGGTTTCTTGTTGTGCGGCGATGTTGGTATTCTTGTGATCGTCATCCGTCTTCTGTTTTTAGTATTGTTCAGTCCGTCTTTGATCTTCGGTGTGCCGTGAGGGGCTGTTTAATAATTTTTGTCGTCATCAGTGTTCTGTTTGATGTCTGGTCTTGTTCGTCTGTGTCGTCTTCATCGTGTTCATCTCCATTTCTGAAAGTATAAGATGAAACAGTGTGTAGTATTCATTTTTGTGAGTGACATTATCTGTGTGCGTGGTTGTTTCTTGGACGTGCGCTAATGATTTATGTCCTTGGTTGTTGAATTGGTAGCGGCCTTCAGGTTTTAGAGACGAATGTGGTACCGGCCCACACGGAACATGGTATCTCCGGTGCCCACATTGCCTATTTTATTGCGAAAGAGAGATTTTTGACCAATATTGTCGCAGGGATGTTGATTGATCTTGGCCTCGGATTTTTGAGACTAATGTGGCAACCGGCCCACACGGAACATGGTATCTCCGGTGCCCACATTGCCTAAATTTTATTCCAAAAGAGAAATTTTGGCCAATGCTGACATTGTTAGTTAGTGGTGCGCATGCACGGGGGTAGTGTTATATACTGGAATAATAGCCAGCAGTTTTGATAAAATCTATTAAGGACTTGAATACCTGTTTTCTAATGGGGGCTTAGGGTTTAATATCGCTGGTAATGTTAAGGGAGTCTTGAATTTTTTTAATTCGTTTCTAAGTGTCTCGCGTTGTGGGTAGTGTTTAGGGCATTCAAGTAGGACATGTTCTATTGTTTCTTCTACATTGTTGCACGCGGTACAGAGTGGTGAGGTGTTTTTCAGAAGCACGGACAGATGTGATTTAAGAGTCCGGTTTTGCCTAGTCTTAATCTTGTGATAATGCGGTCATCACGCTTATTGTCTAACTGAAATCCTTGGATTTGTCTTTTCTCTCCATCAAGAATCTTATGTAACCATCGTCCACGTTCTTCTTCGTTCCATTCCTTTTGCCACTTGCTATCTATTTTGCGTCTAATGATAGTGTTGAGTTCCTTATATCCTAATCCTATTGGCACATCGTGTGTGGTTTTTGCAAGACTGTCTTTGGCAGTTTGGTCGGCTGCTTCGTTACCTCTGATGTTGACATGCGCGGGGACCCAAGCTAAAATGGCGTCTTTACCCTCGTTGTGTATTTGTGTACAGATATATTCTATTTTGTGTATGAGATCAGGTCTACTGTCAGATATAGAATTTTCAATGGATGTGAGTCCACTAAGGGAATCGTTGAGTATCACAGCACGGATTGGTTTGTGCTCGATAAACTGACACTTTTTTTAAATCGGAGGTATTTATAGGCTAAGCGAAGTAAGACGGATGGGTGTGGATTAGCCTCAGAGAAGCTTGCGATTGGCTAGCTGTGTAATACCTTAACAATGGCACTGTGCTATTGTGCTGTGGCTTACAATCCGCTAAGGCGTGCCGTACTGTTATGGCTGAGGTGATAGACAGTCAAACTATCAGACCTGAGGCGGATACTTTGAGCAGGGCTTCACCACGGGCTACGGTTAACCAGCGTGAGGTATTCTATAACGTTCAAACGGTACCGACACACCATGTATTCATAGATTGTTTAGAAGAAATCATTGATGCTCAGAAATATGCTATGATTGATGTTTTCAGCCTCCACTCATTAATCCGCATATGTTCAAAGATGAGACATCTAAACATATGGAATTAATGATTAACTCGCTGCTTTGAGCCAACACATTTTAATATACTGAAACTGCGTGTATAATTACAGCTATGAAAAATAAGTTGATGCAAAGGAAATTTTAAGCTGTTGTTTCTCGATAGAATTCGAACCATATCCCGCATCACAATGAAGTGCCAGGTTATTTGCCTGGTCGTACTATAATTACATCAAATGCATTAGTGTATCGCATGAACCCTTGAAGCGTATATCAAGGAATATTCTAATGCGTGGAACACATACAGAAAAATTCGAAAGAATAGGTACGATATACGTACAAGCCGATTATTTTTCTCTAATATCCCCCGTCCCATTTTGACATGACCCCATGCTTTTTGGAATGATACGTTCCAAAATGATGTAGCGAATCATCAAATCCCAGTCAATTAATTCTATAAGTATTTTTCGTGAGCGCAAACACGGTTAATTCATGTGTTCACCGCAAGCAATAACAACCAAGGAGGTTGCATCTTTGCATTTAGCACGGACATGTTTTGACTACCCACACAGCGATCTGACTAGCTGTAAAAACGCCATTGAAGTTTTTGGGTGTCAGATTATTATCAGGACTTGATTCCGGCGATCATTGATTGGCTATTATATATCATTGGGTCAGAAATGGGCTGAGAAGTATTTTAAAATGTTTCTATAATATTTGACTATCAAATATATCGAAACCACCTTTTCAAATTTTAATCGGAAAAAATATGGGCCAGTTTGATTGGCCACCTCCAAAATTTGTCGTAACGGTTTCGGGCTGGATGACCCTATTTCTGGCGGTCTTATCTCGAAATAAAGGTGGGGAAAGGATGCTGAATTTTCCATATGTTTGAGCGGAAAGTCCAGGCTACCTGGTGTGGTAGGTCATTTGTGGCGGCGAATATTAGGGAATATAGTTTTCACAAGATGTGCTCCGGCAATTTACTACCTATTAAGTAAGGCGATTATTTAGTGGTTTGTGACCTCTACGTTCCTAGATGCGTTTTCATATAAAAAATAATCGGAATCTGGAGGTCTCCCAATGAGGAACCCGACAACAGCGACTGATCTAGGGTCAATCAAGAATCTTCAGGAGAGGACAGTAAAACGAAAAATGAGCATATTCAATATATAGCACATGATTTATTTCTTTCTTGACATAATTAGAGGCGACAAGTCTCTGAAGCTATAAGCGTATCCTTCTACATGAACATCTGAATATTCAGTACAGCACAATAATTACATTATCAATTATCAAATAAAAAAGCACACTCGTAAGCATCTATTTGAAGACAATAATGAAATGCAATCAAATTAATACAGATATCAGTTCCAAATAACATTTTGAAAAACATATCCTGCATAACGCATTTAAAGCACTATCACGTTTAACACAAAAATACTGGAAAGATATAAAAATATTCTATCAAACATCAAGTGGAACAACTGAGAAGCGAAAGGCCTCTTCCCGAATTAGTATTCAGCGGGCAATACTTCAAGGTGTGTACAGAATCTCCGGATGATCCGCAAATGGGACAGGTGTATCGGCGGAGTATAGGACATGTGACTCGACCGGTAGGATCTTTCAGCATATGAGTACCGTAGACGGACAGCGGCTCGCCATTATTTTTGCAGAATACACAGGTGGCTGACTTCATCTTCTTCTTCCTGATGAATTCATGATCTCGGCTTGGAGATGGGTTCGTATGGTGGATCTTGGCGACTTGGAATTGGACCAGGAAGAACGAATACTGGAGCTGGTAAACATCGTACTCGTCTAGGTCCATGTCAATGCCGTTGGTATAGAAGTCAAATCGTTCGACATTTCGAATATAGTCTAAGGGGTCCACAGGGATTAAACCGATACATATATCTGACGTTGATGCAAAGCTCGAGTCGCTTTCATGACTTGAAGATGTTGAAGCTGTCGGACTTGGCAGTGGAACTGGGGTAGAACATAATTGTCTGCCTGGATGGTGATTCATGAGGCCAGCAAGAGTGGTCATGTTGATGAATTCACCGAAACCTAAAAGGTCAAAGATATAGTCTGCATCCATGATATCTATAGCAAAGATGTTGTAGGTACGAAGTCAAAGATTTTACAACTGACACTTTGATTGATGGATTGATTTATTGACTTTTAAGGGCCGCTTCCCTTACGGATTTCGCGGCCCACCAAATAGATTACATAGGTATTTACATGTGTATTCTTGACTGGAATATATTATGTCTATACTTTATATAATAACGACTATTTACAAGGTAAAGTTCTATGTACATGGAGTAGTGGAAAAGGAGTATATACAAAAGTAAACAAGTATTAAATAGTAATTGGCAGTTATTTTAAAGTTCCATTGTTCTCTGCATTATTATTTTTAGTTCTTTTCTGCCCCACCGCCGGCCAGGAAAAACCCCGGTATAGTACTTTGTCGCCATACTCGAGGAAACCTGCACCCCATCCCAATGCGGCACGGCTCACCCAAATGGGGCTTTGGGTATTTATCGTCAGTTCTTTTGGTTTGTTGAGATCGTAAGCGGGTAGATATATCGGTGCTTTTCCTCTGGTCCAGAATCTGTTGGTTTTCTAGTGTTTGTTGTTCATTTTTCCTTTAATAGTGACTTGGTAGCTTCTGTTAGGTCAGTTCGTCGGTGTTGTTGTTTGTCATCTCCTGGTCCACTGTTTTCTGTTTTGGGGGCGTTTCTTTTTTTCTGTTTTTTTTGTAATTTTTTTTTCCGTGGTTTCCGTCTTGTTTTCAGTGATGTCTGTTCCTCATGGCTCCCAGTATGGCCCTTCGCATAGACCGGTAGAACAGCTCCTGGCCTAAATGGTTTAGGTGGACTCCGTCGTCGATTAGGATTTGTTTTGGGGGGTGGATCATTCCCCGGTGTTTCCAAAAAGTGGCCATTGTGTTTTTACTTAGTAGTTGGTTCAGTTTTTGAATTTTGCTGTTGTAGGAATGGACCGAAATGTGCCGAGTTACCTGATGGAACACCAGCTGACTGATGTAGATCCTCGGAATTTGGAATTTTGTCTGGAGTTCACCTGTCAGGGCCATGATGTCGAAGTAAATTGCCGATTCGTTTTTGTAGGAGTCAGCATCATTTACTCCAATATGGAGGATGAGTAGGTCAGGATTTGTCTCCCGTAGGAGGTTTTCCAGTTTGTTCGAGTTTCGTAGGGTCCCGACTCTGGCCCCGCCAATACCAAAGAATCGAATGTCCTGGCCTGTGCCAAAGTCTAGTCTAGAGTCCGGGACTTGTTTTCGAAGGATGCTGCTCTCCAGTCTATGGACGTAACTTGAGCCGACAATGATGATTTTCATCTTGTTCATTTCCATTTCTGAAAGTATAAAATGAAAAGTGTGTAGTTTTCATTTTTGTGAGTGACATTTTTTGTGTGCGCGGTTGTTTCTTGGACGTGTGCTAGTGATTTATGTCCTTGATTGTTGAATTGGTAACGGCCTTAAGGTTTTAGAGACGAATGTGGTTACCGGCCCACACGGAACATGGTATCTCCGGTGCCCACATTGCCTATTTTATTGCGAAAGAGAGATTTTTGGCCAATATTATCGCAGGGATGTTGATTGGTCTTGGCCTCTGATTTTTGAGACGAATGTGGTTACCGGCCCACACGGAACATGGTATCTCCGGTGCCCACATTGCCTATTTTATTGCGAAAGAGAGATTTTTTGGCCAGTATTGTCGCAGGGATGTTGATTGGTCTTGGCCTCCGATTTTTGAGACTAATGTGGCAACCGGCCCACACGGAACATGGTATCTTCGGTGCCCACATTGCCTATATTTTATTCCAAAAGAGAAATTTTGGCCAATGCTGACATTGTTAGTTAGTGGTGCGCATGCACGGGGGTAGTTTTATATACTGACACTTTTTTTAAATCGGAGATATTTATAGGCTAAGCGAAGTAAGACGGTTGGGTGTGGATTAGCCCCAGAGAAGCTTGCGATTGGCTAGCTGTGTAATACCGTAACAAGGGCACTGTGCTAGTGTGTTGTGGCTTACAATCCGCTAAGGGGTGTTATGGCTGAGGTGATAGACAGTCAAACTATCAGGCCTGAGGCGGATACTTTAAGCACGGCTTCACCACGGGCTACGGTTAACCAGCGTGAGGTATTCTAAAAAGTTCAAACGGTACCAATTCAATTCAACAGACTTAACGACTTGTACATAGCGACTCTTCTCTACTAGTATTTATATTTCCTCATTGTTATTGTTATTCATTATTTAATTATTTATTTTAATATCTAGCGTTGCAAAAGATCTCAAATTAACAAAGAAATGTACCGTGAAATTTAAATAAAGCATTGAGTTGATGGGCCGCGAAATCCGTATGGGAAGCGGCCCTTAAACTACAATTTCAATCAATTCAATTCAATTCAATTCATTTATTTACACCCAGACCACATTCTGTGGTATATGGGGAAAACAATATGAATATTTGGCAGACGCAGCTTGCCAAAAACAGTCACAAATATACATCTATTTTGCAGCATATCTTTACAGTTAGCATAGGAGAGTCCATTACATCAATACAGTACGAAGATAATAGTATATCTACTTTTCTTAGGCACTGGTATGAAAAGTTTATAATAGACACAGCGGAAACTTTGTATATGAGAATGATGGCCTCTAATAATTCGTTTACAGAGTAGAACTATAGTAATTCATTGAGTAACTTACTTTATAATAGTATTTGCATCCATTCTAACAATTAGATAGATATTCCAGGTTAAAAAGTAGTTACATACATCTACTAATAGTAATAATATTAATTTCGAATGTCCATGGCTATTTCTATTCAATATGGACAATGGGAGACAACTGTGGATTGATTACCCCCCTTGGTCAATATAAGGAAAATGTTATGAATACGAGAAAAACAGCCTGAAGGAATGTATAATCATCATCAAAAGTGAATATCAATGAGCATTGAGTAACTGTAACTTAATCTATGGTTATAATACCAACAATAATGATTAAGGTGATCTCTCATTAAATACCCTGATAATGTGCCATATGAACTTTACAACTTTGACTAATTTAGGTACATATGTGGTTTTACAAAGGTCACTTAGTTTTTGTGGATTAGGGTACCTAGTATAATACTCATTAATGTATTTTTTTCTACTGTCTTCAAGAAAAGGACAAACAAGTAAATAATGGAACTCGTCGCCAATCGCATTATGGTTACAGAGTTCACATAGTCTCTCTCCCTTCGGTATATTACTCCAACGTCCAGTCTCAATGGGAAATCTATGATTGGTGGTTCTGAATTTAGTAAAGGCTATTCTTAGCTTTTCGTCCAAAAGTAAAAGATAATTCTCTAAGTAAATACTTTCTTTAAATTTTGAATAAAACGAACCTTTTGATGAATTTGAAGAGCTGGCAAGCCAAAGCTGATAATACTGATCCTGTAATGTTTGCTCTATTTTAGTTTTGGTGGGTTTCAGACTATGTGTGTTCTGATTTAACCAGATATCATTCATACCCGTTTCCTCAAATATACTTCTAATAGAAATAATCCACTTATGTTGGTATACATTATGATCAACATCTGACAACATAAGTCCATACAGAATATATGACAACTTTGGTCTTTCGGCGCCGAGAACAATTCTACCCCAAAAACTAATCATTCTTTTCTTGATTAAAATATTCATAGGGTATCGCCCAAGTTCACCATAAACCATGTATAGTGGAGTACTACTTTTGACACACAATATTTTTCGTAAAAATTTCAAATTTCAAACCTCGCATCCATACAACAAGATTGGAACAATCATTTTATCGAATAAAAGAAGCTGAAGGTCTTTCGGTATGTTATATTTTCTTATTTTGCTGTAGAGTAAAAACAGAACTCTACCAGCACTGTCAATAACAGATTTCATGGAGTACGTAATACTTCTGCTTTGTGAAAATACAAATCCAAGGTATTTACATTGGTCAACTATTTCTATATTATCATTTCCAATGGAAAATCTGAATTTTCCAGTCAGTCTGGCTCCAAATATCACTATTTTGGTTTTAGCGGTGTTAATACGCAACTTCCACTTGTCACAATATACTTTGAAAATATTTAGGCTATTTTGGAGATCTTTCTCGTTGTTGGCAATAATGATAGTATCGTCTGCGTACAACAGGACTAATATTTTAACATACGAAAACAGTGTGTCATTTAACTCGCTCATGTCGACACCAGAACAGTGGTTTTCCAAAAGAAAATCTTCAATATCATTTATAAATCAAGAAAAAAGTATTGGCGACAAATTTTCTCCTTGTCGAACTCCAATATTACAGGGAAAGAATTCTGACATTTGTTCGTTATGTAATACGCAAGATTTAATGCTAGAGTACATATTGAAAATCACAGTGAAACTTTTTCCTGAAATATTATATTTCAATAATTTTTGCCAAAGACCATGTCGCCACACTGTATCAAATGCTTTGCCAAAATCGATAAATGTGCAAAACAGTTTCCGCTTTCTTGCTTTTAATAGTTCTCCAAGAGCATATACAACAAAAATATTATCCGAAGTCGAATACCCATTCCGAAACCCTGTTTGATTTTCATTAAGTATACCATTGGATTCTATGAATTCATTTTAGTCTGCTATTAATAATAGATGTAAATAGTTTTCCCAAGCAGCTCAGCAGTGTGATAGGTCTGTAGTTATTTGGATCATCCTTATCACCCTTTCCTTTATATATAGGTTTGATGATTCCTAGCAGCCATTTGTGTGGAACATTTCCACTTGATAATACACAATGGAGCATAATTTTGTATACTGGCAATAACAATTCTTCGCTACATTTAATGAATTCATTTGATATATCATCGTAACCAGTCGCTTTATTATTTTTCAGGGACCTAACCGCTTCACTTATTTCAAGTTCACTAATTTCTCTATTTAACATGTCGTTACTTTCGATGTTGTTGGAGTTAGGAAGGATATTGTCATCCTCTTCATTATTTACATCTCCAGCATTGAGATCGACACACTATGTATTCATAGATTGTTTAGAAGAAATCATTGGTGCTCAGAAATAGGCAATGATTGATGTTTTCAGCCTCCACTCATTAATCCGCATATGTTCAAAGATGAAACATCTAAACATATGGAATTAATGATTAACTCGCTGCTTTGAGCCAACACATTTTAATGTACTGAAACTGCGTGTATAATTACAGCTATGAAAAATAAGCTAATGCAAAGGAAATTTTAAGCTGTTGTTTCTCGATAGAATTCGAACCATATCCCGCCTCACAATGAAGTGCCAGGTTATTTGCCTGGTCGTACTATAATTACATCAAATGCATTAGTGTATCGCATGAACTCTTGAAGCGTATATCAAGGAATATTCTAATGCGTGGAACACATACAGAAAAATTTGAACGAATAGGTACGATATACGTACAAGCCGTTTATTTTTCTCAAATATCTCCCGTCCCATTTTGACATGACCCCGTGCTTTTTGGAATAATCCGTTCCAAAAAGGTGTAGCGAATCATCAAAACCCAATCAATTAATTCTATAAGTATTTTTCGTGAGTGCAACCACGGTTAATTTATCCGTTCACCGCAAGCAATAACAACAAAGGAGGTTGTATCTTTGCATTTAGCACGGACATGCTTTGACTACCCACACAGCGATCTGACTGGCTGTAAAAACGCCATTGAAGTTTTTGGGTGTAAGATTATTATCAGGACTTGAATTCCGGCGATCATTGATTGGCTATTATATATGATTGGGTCAGAAATGGTCTGAGAAGTATTTTAAAATGTTTCTATAATATTTGACTCTCAAATATATCGAAACCGCCTTTTCAAATTTTAATCGGAAAAAAATATGGGCCAGTTTGATTGGCCACCTCCAAAATTTGCCGTAACGGTTTCGGGCTGGATGACCCTATTTCTGGCCGTATTAACACGAAAAAAAGGTGGGGAATGTATGCTGAATTTTCCATATGTTTTGAGCGGAAAGTCCAGGCTACCTGGTGTGGTAGGTCATTTGTGGCGGCGAATATTAGGGAATATAGTTTTCACAAGATGTGCTCCGGCAATTTACTACCTATGAAGTAAGGCGATTATTTAGTGGTTTGTGACCTCTACGTTCCTAGATGTGTTTTCATATAAAAAATAATCGGAATCTGGAGGTCTCCCAATGAGGAACCCGACAACAGCGACTGATCTAGGATCAATCAAAAATCTTCAGGAGAGGACAGTAAAACGAAAAATGAGCATATTCAATATATAGCACATGATTTATTGCTTTCTTGACATAATTAGAGGCGACAAGTCTCTGAAGCTATAAGCGTATCCTCCTACATGAACATCTGAATATTCAGTACAGCACAATAATTACATTATCAATTATCAAATAATTGAAAGCACATTCGTAAGCATCTATTTGAAGACAATAATGAAATGCAATCAAATTAATACAGATATCAGTTCCAAATAACATTTTGAAAAACTTATCGTGCGTAACACATTTAAAGCACTATCACGTTTAACACAAAAATACTGGAAAGATATAAAAAATATTCTATCAAACATCAAGTGGAACAACTGAGAAGCGAAAGGCCTCTTCCCGAATTAGTATTCAGCGGGCAATACTTCAAGGTGTGTGCAGAATCTCCGGATGATCCGCAAATGAGACAGGTGTATCGGCGGAGTATAGGACATGTGACTCGACCGGTAGGATCTTTCAGCATATGAGTACCGTAGACGGACAGCGGCTCGCCATTATTTTTGCAGAATACACAGGTGGCTGACTTCATCTTCTTCTTCCTGATGAATTCATGATCTCGGCTTGGAGATGGGTTCGTATGGTGGATCTTGGCGACTTGGAATTGCACCGGAGAAGAACGAAGACTGGCCTGGTAAACATCGTACTCGTCTAGGTCCATGTCAATGCCGTTGGTATAGAAGTCAAACCGTTCGACATTTCGAATATAATCTAAGGGGTCCATAGGGATTAAACCGATACATATATCTGACGTTGATGCAAAGCTCGAGTCGCTTTCATGACTTGAAGATGTTGAAGCTGTCGGACTTGGCAGTGGAACTGGGGTAGAACATAATTGTCTGCCTGGATGGTGATTCATGAGGCCAGCAAGAGTGGTCATGTTGATGAATTCACCGAAACCTAAAAGGTCAAAGATATAGTCTGCATCCATGATATCTATAGCAAAGATGTTGTAGGTACGAAGTCAAAGATTTTACAACTGACACTTTTTTTTAAAATCGGAGATATTTATAGGCTAAGCGAAGTAAGACGGTTGGGTGTGCATTAGCCTCAGAGAAGCTTGCGATTGGCTAGCTGTGTAATACCGTAACAATGGCATTGTGCTATTGTGTTGTGGCTTAAACAACTTAAACGTTTCACGCAATATAGGACGTAGATAATACTAATCTCTCATTGTTATTTATTATTTATTTATTAATTTATTATATATTTAGCGCTGGAAAAGATATTCAATAAACAAAGTAACGTACCGCGAAATTCAATTAAAACATTGAGTTGATGGGCCGCGAAATCCGAATGGGAAGCGGCCCTTAAACTACAATTTCAATCAATCAATCAAAAAAAACGTAGATTAATAACTGAGTTTAACACAATGTTGATAAAGCCCAACAGGTCTACCTAACCAAGCTAGACCTGTTGGGCTTGATCAACATTGTGTTAAACTCAGTTACTAACCCCCTGCAACATAAGCTTAATAAGACCGACATGATAGTAAAAATTGCGCGAGACTTCCTTAATTGAGAGTTTAGCTCCGATGAAATTATTAAATGGGGGGAAAATCCGAAATACGATAAGAAAACATCCACACCTCTAGAAAAGTCTATCCCGGCCCTCAACATAACAACATAAGATAATCCACTTGCCAATGCATCAGTCACAAAACGAGAGATATAACTAATAAAAAATTCAACAAAAACCAATTATCAATACTCCAATGGAATGCCCGAAGCATCGGGAAAAACGGGGACAATCTTAAAGTCTTAGTAAATGAAATCAGCGCAGATATAATTTGTGTTCAGGAAACATTTCTGAAGCCAGGAAAAATAAATTTACAATAAACGGATATAAGTCGTATAGATCAGACAGACTTACAGGTGCACTAGGGGGAAACCTGATATTAATAAAAGAGGATCTGATTCACATCGAACTAGATAAAAGCCCTACCAGTGACGATCTCGAATGGCACGCTATCCAGGCCTTCTTCAATAACAAACCTATTAACATCATTAATTTATATGCCCCAGGAAGTCTAAAGAAAATCTCCGCGAAAGAACTGGACAACATCACAAAGAAATTTAACTCCCCTATTATCATATGTGGTGATTACAACAGTCATAACCCCATTTGGGACGACAATTGCACCAAGGCAGACGAAAAAGGCCAAGTAGTGGAAAAATGGCTTGACCAAAATAACCTATGCTATTTAAATAATGGCCACGGGACGCGAATAGACATGAACACCGGTAAACTATCTGCAATAGATTTAACTATTGTCCCTGATCTAGCTGTTAAATCCGAATGGGAAGTGATTCCTGACACGCTTGACAGCGATCACTTCGCCATTCTGACGAAAATTAGTATAAAACCGGACTCTGAAAGGACAGACGCCCCTCCAAAATTTCAGTACTCCAAAGCCGACTGGAAAAGCTTTCAGAAAGACTGTCAAAGCCTAAATCATGACGAGATATTCAATTCCGATCCAGAGATGTTCAATGAAAACATTACAAATTCACTACTTAACATTGTACAAAAATATATTCCGATATCACAACAGCGCCACAACAAAAACCCGGTTCCCTGGTGGAACCCAGAGTGTGCAAAGAATATTGCGGCCAAAAAGAAGGCACTTAGAAAATTCAAAAAAAGTAGGCTCCAAAGTGATCACGCGAACTACAAGGAACTCAAAATTATAGCTGAAAAAAGTGTCAAAGTAGCTAAATCAAAATGTTGGGAAGACTTTTGCAACACTATAGATACCAAAACCAATTCAAAAAAAGTATGGAGCAAAATAAAAAATATACAAGGAAAGCTAACAAACACAGTCCCTGTACTGAACAAAACTAAAAAAACGAACAAAGAAAAGGCAGAACACCTCGCCGAATCTTTCGCTTCGAACAGTAGCGATAGGAACCTGAAACCAGAATTCAGAAAAATTAAGGAAGAGACAACGATAGAAAACGATTTGGACGATCATTTAGAAAACTATCTCAATGCAGACTTCAACATTAATGAATACCGCAAAGCTATGCGCTGTAAAAAAGAGAGCTCACCTGGTGAAGACAAACTAGGATACACGATCCTTAAACACCTACCTAATAAAACACAGAAGCTAATTTTGAAACTAATTAATGTCAGCTGGCAGACCAAACAACTTCCAAGTAAATGGAAAACATCCATCGTTATCCCAATCCCAAAACCAGGTAAAGATCCATCCGACAGCAACTCTTACCGCCCAATTTCCCTCACTTCAAATCTATGCAAAATAATGGAAACCATGGTAAAGAATAGACTGGAATTTCATATGGAAAACAACAACTTATTAAACAAAACTCAAAGCGGCTTTCGTAAGAACAGAAGTACGTTAGACCATATAACCAGATTACAACACTCAATAAAAAAGGGGAATGCCAAACATCAGTACACACTAGGTATCTTCCTAGACATAGAAAAAGCATTTGACCTTGTATGGCAGGACGGCATAATTATTCAATTAAGGAAACTTGGAATTAAGGGAAGAATGCAACACTGGATAAAAAACTTCCTAAACAATAGAAATTTTAAAGTTCGCATAGGAAACACCCTATCCACCGACCATGAATTAGACAACGGTACCCCTCAGGGAAGCGTCATAAGCCCCACCCTTTTTAACATCCTCATCAATGGCCTAGCCAATGAAATTGACACGAAACATCCAGAAGTAGAACAGTCTCTATTTGCTGACGATTCTGCCCTCTGGAAAACCGCACGTTCCATAAAAAAATTGACAGGTATAATGCAAAATACACTAGATACAATTAGCGGCTGGGTGGATAAATGGGGCTTCAAATTTTCCGCCCTAAAAACAACGGGCATTATATTTTCAAACAATAAACACATTGACGTTAAACTAACACTAGGAGGTCAGAAAATTGAATTCAGAAATAGTGTTAAATACCTAGGTATGATCTTTGACAGAAAACTCACATGGAAAGACCACATCGACCAACTAGTCCTCCGGTGCAATAAAGACCTGAACCTCATGAGGTGTGTGTCTGGGACATTGATTGATTGAAATTGTAGTTTAAGGGCCGCTTCCCATTCGGATTTCGCGGCCCATCAACTCAATGTTTTATTTGAATTTGGGGTACATTACTTTGTTTATTGAATTTCTTTTCCAGCGCTAAATATATAAATAAATAAATAAATAAATAAATAATAAATAACAATGAGAGATTAGTAGGAGATATAAATAGAAGTAAATAAGAATCGCTATATGTACAAGTTCGTAAGTCTCTTTTGGGGTTTTGGTTAAGTTATACTGGTAAATATGAGTTCACTGTAATCGCGTGTATGATTCCTTTGTCTTGGTACCCCTTTGTACGCACAAAGCCGTCCAGAAAAAACTGGGAGAACCATGGCCGTATTCAGGATTTTTCGGATCGACTTCACTAACGACGCCCTTGGGAACAGGGTGGGTTCTTCCAGAAATCTGTGCCTGTAACAATTGCTTGGAGTGTGTATTGGGGCACAGGACGGCAGGTCTACGTCCTATATTGCGTGAAAGTCAAAGGATCATATTCTGTGTTAAGGCGTCAGTTCGGTGTCATCTATGGGGTAGCGTGTCGGTGTGGTTTAGGATGTGATGTTCTGGTTCTGGAGGTTTCTTGTTGTGCGGCGATGTTGGTATTCTTGTGATCGTCATCCGTCTTCTGTTTTTAGTCTTCTCCAGCCCGTCTTTGGTCTTCGGTGTGCCGTGAGGTGCAGTTTAATAATTTTTGTCGTCGTCAGTGTTCTGTTTGTTGTCTGTTTGATGAGGACCTTCATCGTGTTCATCTCCATTTCTGAAAGTATAAGATGAAACAGTGTGTAGTATTCATTTTTGTGATTGACATTATCGGTGTGTGTGGTTGTTTCTTGGACGTGTGCTAATGATTTATGTCCTTGGTTGTTGAATTGGTAGCGGCCTTTAGGTTTTGGAGACGAATGTGGTTACCGGCCCACACGGAACATGGTATCTCCGGTGCCCACATTGCCTATTTTATTGCGAAAGATAGATTTTTGGCCAATATTGTCGCAGGGATGTTGATTAGTCTTGGCCACCGATTTTTGAGACTAATGTGGCAACCGGCCCACACGGAACATGGTATCTCCGGAGCCCACATTGCCTATTTTATTGCGAAAGAGAGATTTTTGGCCAATATTGTCGCAGGGATGTTGATTGGTCTTGGCCTCCGATTTTTGAGACTAATGTGGCAACCGGCCCACACGGAACATGGTATCTCCGGTGCCCACATTGCCTAAATTTTATTTCAAAAGAGAAATTTTGGCCAATGCTGACATTGTTAGTTAGTGGTGCGCATGCACGGGGGTAGTGTTATATACTGGAATAATAGCCAGCAGTTTTGATAAAATCTATTAAGGACTTCAATACCTGTTTTCTAATGGGGGGCTTAGGGTTTAATATCGCTGGTAATGTTAAGCGAGTGTTGATTTTTTTTAATTCGTTTCTAAGTGTCTCGCGTTGTGGGTAGTGTTTAGGGCATTCAAGTAAGACATGTTCTATTGTTTCTTCTAAATTGCTGCATGCGGTACAGAGTGGTGAGGTGTTTTTCAGAAGCATGGACAGATGTGATTTACAGGTGTGTGTCTGGGACAAACTGGGGAGCGAGTAAATATAGTCTGATAAAATTATACAATACCTTAATCAGGTCAAAAATAGATTACGGGTCCATCGCCTACCAATCAGCATGTAAGACACAACTAAAAAGAATAGACAGCATCCAATATTCTGCTCTAAAAATAGCTACTGGAGGCTTCAAGGAAACCGCCTTATGTAGTCTTCAAACAGAAACCAATGAGAAACCTCTTCGTTTAAGACGAGAGGAACTGTCCCTGAAATATGCAGGAAAAACTAGAGCTAAGGGCGATAATCACCCATGCCACAAAATGTTTGAAGATAAAAGTGAATATGAATATTTAAAGAAAAACTGGGAAAAAGACTCCGCCCCACTCGGCCATACCGTACATAACCTATTCCAAGAACACGAATTTCCAATCGCACACATCTGCGACACAGACAAAATCACTAGGTCACCCTGGGAATTAGAGTCGCCCCACGTGGACACAAGTATACACGACTACCTCACAAAGAAGGACAACCCAGACTTTATTAGAGCCACCACCCTTGAATATATCAACCAAAACTGGAAAAATTACTTAAAAATCTATACAGACGGATGGAGAAACTCCAGTAATAACACAGGATCAGCTTTTGTTATACCGGAGCTTAACATACAAAATGGTTTCAAACTTCCAGACAATATGTCTGTATACACTAGTGAACTGATTGCTATAATTAAGGCTCTCGAATGGATCATCGAGCACAAACCAATCCGTGCTGTGATACTCAGCGATTCCCTTAGTGGACTCACATCCATTGAAAATTCTATATCTGACAGTAGATCTGTTCTCATACACAAAATAGAATATATCTGTACACAAATACACAACGAGGGTATAGACGCCATTTTAGCTTGGGTCCCCGCGCATGTCAACATCAGAGGTAACGAAGCAGCCGACCAAACTGCCAAAGACAGTCTTGCAAAAACCACACACGATGTGCCAATATGATTAGCATATAAGGAACTCAACACTATCATTAGACGCAAAATAGATAGCAAGTGGCAAAAGGAATGGAACGAAGAAGAACGTGGACGATGGTTACATAAGATTCTTGATGGAGAGAAAAGACAAGTCCAAGGATTCCAGTTAGACAATAAGCGTGATGACCGCATCATCACAAGATTAAGACTAGGCAAAACCGGACTTAAATCACATCTGTCCATGCTTCTGAAAACCACCTCACCACTCTGTACCGCATGCAACAATGT